>VYZQ01046860.1:17215-28583 GCA_013400655.1 Mystacornis crossleyi | reverse complement strand
CGGCCCGTGCCGCGGGGGTTGTGTCTGCCCGGGAGCCGTGTCCGGGGTCAGCGTCTGCCCTGGGGCCGTGTCCGGGGTCCGTGTCCGGGGACTCTGCCCGGGATCTCCGTCCGTCCGGGGTTCTCTTTCCCCAGTCCGTATTCGTCCGGGAGCTCTGCCCAGGGGCTCTGTCTAAGGGCTCTGTCCGTCCGGGAGCTCTGTCAGGGGTCAGTGTCCGTCCCGGGTCAGTGTCCATCTGGGGTCTCTGTCCGGGCTCACTGTCCGCTGAGGAGTCTGTTCAGGGGTCAGTGTCCATGTGGAGCCTCTATCCCGGGTCCGTGTCCGGCCTGGGGCTGTCCCCGGGGGTCCTTCGCTCTCCCCTCGTGCCTCGGGCCGGGGCCGGGCTCTGGCAGAGCTGCCCTACGGTCGGTAAGAGGCAAAACACGGGGTTCTCTCTTTGGGACAGAGCTCAGCGAAACGTCCTGGTGGCACATTTGAACTTCTGAGAGTGTAAGAGCGCATTCCGGCACAACTTGGGGGCGGCAGCTTGGTGAGGATCGCTGGAAAAAGTCAGGTTTCCTGAATGGCAAGCCAGGTAAAATCTTTATTAAACACTTTAAATACATGCGGCCTCTGCAGTGAATAAGCTGTAGGATGAACTGACCTAAATAGTAGTAGCAGCTCAGAGAATTCCTTCCACAGCTGGGCTTTGGGCACAGCCCTTCAGCTGTGCCTCAGACCAAAGCCAGGTCTGGGATTATACACTTGTTATAGATTATGCCTTCCACTTCTGGTGTTTTTTGGTTCTTCAGTAGATTGTGAAGGGTTCTGAAAAATAAGTAAAACAACTACTGTTCCCTCTGTTCTTCAGGAGCTTTATTTACAGGCCTGACAGCTTTATGCGTGGTTGAAGGAGGAATGTTTTTCAGTTTATAGCCTTCTCATCTATTGAGGGTGCAAAACCAGTGGTACTCCATAGTAAATCATTCAGTGTGATCATTATATTCTCATTCCAGGTTTATGTTAAGACATGGTGACTGACTTTGATGAAAAACATGACGAATATTTAATATCCCTTCAGCAGAGAAACCGGTAAGATTCACATTTGTTACCACTTGGGGTGTGAAATATTTGTTGTACTGTATCAAATATCAGCAGTTGTGATGCAAAGTCTGACTTTCTGTGCCTTAAAACATTTAGGTGTTTCTCTCGTCTTCCCTTTGTTTCATAAAAGTTCTTATTTCCAAAGGAGAATACAATGTTTCTTCAGCATTTAAAATATAAATAAATTTATTAATGAAATAGTTACTTTGTCCATGGCTGACAGGGAAGATTTTTGTTTATAGAGCAAGAGCTTGTAGATTCAGAAGTAACTGGTGGCTCATGCTGTTTAAGGATGTAGTTATGAGGCACAGTCGTTATGCTGTCAGAAGTACAGAAAAGTGGGAAATAAGGACATCCAGGTTGCAAACTCCAGTGTGCCTCAGACAAGTTTCAAACATTTCTTTTCCTCTTTGTTCATGTGTTCCTGTCACTGTACCCTGGACAGATGAACTTCATAGCTTAATTTAGAGGAGTCTACAGAACTTTCTTGCTGGATTCTTTCCTTTACCGCAAGCCATAGGATTCCTAATCAAATTCTATAACAAACTGGTTTGTTAAAAAGACCTTGAAGGCCACTATTATGTTAAAAGACCAGCCAATATTTGTGACCACAGGTTTCTTTTCTATATAGTATCCTAAAGCAGTTTTAGAAAAGGATAAAACCAATTTATTTAATGGTTAAACCAACTTGCATCCTTGGTATCAGAGCTCTAATTCTGACTGGGGACATGCTCTTGGGAAAAGGTGAGTTGTGTCACCACACAGACACGTGAGGGACTTTGGCCTGTGGATTGACCCATGTGGAGTCAGAGGGAAACCAGGTGGTGCAGGGGAATGCACAAATTGTCACCCACGTGATGCCAGCCTCCTGGCCTGCATGTCACCTCATCAAAGGAATTAGCATGGACTGCGTATAACCCGTGGTGAAAGGAGAGAAGATGAGAGTTGGAAGAGGGAGAGCAGCTGTTTCACTGAAACTGAGCCCATGAAAGGATATTATTTTGATATTATTTTAACCAGGTTTTAATTTTCTGGTATCTCTAACTGCAGTATTGGCTGGGGGCTTTCCACCTCCATTTTCAAAACACAAATCATCTTTTTTTATTCTTGAAAACAGGCCAACAATTTTTAAGCTTTTTGAAATTCTAAGTGAAATTCTTTAAAATTCTTAAGAAGCAAGATTAAATATGCAAAATACAAAATTTGAAAAATAATGTGAAATAACATGGAAAAAAATCTCAGAAAGGAAAGCCTGGCCAAAGTTCATCTGCCACAGTGTGTGGGTGCTCATACACACATTACAGAACAGGAACAGACCCTGGAAGATGTATTCTGAAAGGGTTACTTGAACTGGGAACATATTTTTCAGCTTTGTGACCTGGTGTGTTGTATTTACTGCTGATCTGACCATCTGTGTATGCACTGTGCAAGGATGAATTACTGTCTTTTCTCCTTCAGGTTGCAGGACCGGTTGAAAAAAAAAGATCCCGTGCAAATCAAACTGGAACAGTTGGAAAAAGGATTTTCTCTGTATGTGAATGGAGCTAACTCAGAGCTGAGAAAGTACCGCAGGAAAATCACCCCACACAGCTTCCTGAAAAACAGGCCCAAACCCACCAGGACAAAGGGTGAGCGCCATGGGAGCCTGGCAGAGGCTGCAGCAGAGCTGGAACTCAGTCAGTGAGGTCACTGGCCAGGCTGTGATCCAGGGGCAGCAGCGCTGGAGCTTGGTGGGATGAAATTCCATGGAAACCAGAGTGTTTAAGCTGGTTGTGTGTAAGGAATGGTCTCTGCAACACCCTATCAGTTTTTCACTTGATCCCTCATTAATTCCAACATTTAACTTTCCTGCCTCTTCATTTGTTAAGCAGCTCTAACTAAAACCAGAAGATTAGAAATGTATATAAATTGTCAGTGGAAAAAAATTATATACCTTTGACACATAACACCATTAAGAGGATTTAAGATCTGATGGACTTCAGTGTTATCCAAATCTGGTGTCCTGAGGACAAATGACATCTGATGACATAGACTGTAATCAAATTATATCCAGTAAAAACTTCATTAAGCTCATAAATTACCTTTAAGCTATAATAGCTGTCTTAAAAAGACAACTAATCTTTATTTAATTTGAAGTAAAGAAAATCGACCATTTTTTCCCAGTGATTAGCTGGCTTTATGGAAAAATGGGTATTTTGTTTCTAATTTAAGTCTGTCTATAATTGAGAGCAGTGCAGTGACAGGAATAATTTTGCATGCATGAAAGTATAAAGTATGCGCTTATTGGCCTTCTAATTATTTAGCATAATGAAAAGAAAGTTGATTTTACTAAATCTCTGTGTAAAGCAGTTTACCAGCCTTAGTCAGTTATGTTCACACTTGCTACAACCTATCACAGAGTGTTTTTTAATGTGTGATAGCCTGCTTAAGCTTCATTTTCACTTAAAAATTAAGACAAAGAGTTTAAAAAGTTACCTAGTATGATAATTTATTGATTGAAAGTTTATTAATCTCAACAGTACTGGAAACTGACTTTCCTTCAATAACTGTTCCAACCATGGCTCTAACTTAATCTCTTTAATTTGTTTTCCTGCTACACTGGGCACATACTACTTGTTTTCAGGTTTAGGTGTGTTCAGCTTAGCTGTCTGCTGTATAATTTCCTGCAGGTTGTATGGGATGATGATGAGGAATCAGCTTGTCACCTGGTTCCACTGTTCTCTGTGAAAGTGAAAAACCTTGTATGTAATGATGCAAAAATGTTCATGTTCTTGGATTCTGTGAAATGGTGGAAATTGGGTGCTCTGTCACACAGGGGTGATACACCTTCAGGTAAATCAAGATACACCCTTCAGGGTGTAAATCAACGTCTTGGACTTTTTG
This sequence comes from Mystacornis crossleyi, assembly GCA_013400655.1. Lineage (NCBI taxonomy): Eukaryota > Metazoa > Chordata > Aves > Passeriformes > Timaliidae > Mystacornis > Mystacornis crossleyi. The sequence continues at coordinate 24,617 of VYZQ01046860.1, read as the reverse complement.
TTCCAGAAATTGTGAAGGGGTATTGAGGCAGCAGCTCTAATGGAACTCTGTCAAGAGAAATTTCCTCTTTAAGTTCTGTTTTGCAGTTGTTATGTCTCATCTTAACTCAAATTCTTTATTTTTATGGGCCCTTAATGCCATTTGGTTTAGTCAGGGTAGAATACCTGTCTTGGGGATCTCTGAAGACTTCAGTTGCAGACTCTGTTCCTTTCCTCAGCTCCATCAATTAGAGACTGTAGCACCATCTCTGCAGAAGATAACTCAGTGTGTTTTGCTGTTTCTTAACTCTCCAGTGGTGTTTTAAACACGTGAATCTGCAGTGAAAGATACCAACTGAACCATCATCCTGTCATTTTTCCTCTTCCATTTGGTTTTGCCACTGGAGTCCAGAATGGGAGTCACTGCTGGTCTGTATGACCTTCTTGCCTGGGGGTTCTACCTTAGCAATTTTATAGTCTCTTTCATTTCTAGGCATTTCTTCTCAATGATTGAATATGATTTTACTTACAGAAATGATTCCTAGCTGAGATACCGCACTGACTTTTCTTCCCTATCCATCTCCCATGAGAGTTACTGGATCATTCATTACTTCTAAAGCATCCATCTACAGGATTAGTCTTCACTGAAAAATTAGGAATGGATGATACTTAATAACCCAGAATGGGCATAAATCCCTCTTTCTGGTTCCTGAAAGTGTCATCATAAATCTATTTGTCAGGACTGTTTTCTTTGTGTTACCTAGGAGTAATTACTGATAATAGCAATTGATAAAGTTTTTTATGCTTAGGATTGGTATGAATTAAAGTAAATTATGGGTTGTAGGGTAGTGAAGCTGGGCTCTAGGTGTGCTGTCATTTCTTTGGGTCTATAACCCACACATAGTTTCACAGCTATATTTGTTGTTCCAGTGAATGTCTGTGTGGTCACAGATATGTGGCTTGAGGAGTGTGGGCTCTCTTTGGATTAGGACTACTATTTTGAGGATGTACTTCTCAGTCCTTTCCTACTCAAATAGGCACTGACAGCTCAAGACTCCGAGGGAATGGCACCAGTGGACCTGTTCTGTGTGCCCAGACAGGTACTGGTTAGTATTCACATCCCATCCATCTCATGGGAAGGATATTTTTGTTCCAAAGTAATGTTTGTTGCACGGATGACTCGCTCAGCTGCATCAGCCTCTGCCTGGGATTTGAATTACTGTTTTTCTTTGGCTTAGAGTGATGTGGTCACATGAATCCATCACTAAGTAGAGTAATGGAATCGCAGAACTGGGAAGGACCTTAAAGATCATCTTGTTCCACCCCCTGCCATGGGCAGGGACACCTTCTACTATCCCAGGTTGCTCCAAGCCCTATCCAACCTGGCCTGGAACACTTCCAGGGGTGGGGCAGCCACAGCTTCTCTGGGCAGCCTGTGCCAGGGCCTCCCCACCCTCACAGGGAACAGTTTGTTTCTAATACCTAATGTAACCCTACTCTCTGTCAGTGTGAAGCCATTGCCCCTTGTCCTGTCACTCCATGACTTGTAGAGTCTCTTCAGACACTCAAGCAATTCTGAGGGTGGAGTACTGAGCAGTGGTAGCATGAGTCCTGCCATCTCCCCCTTTCCTTCTGACATTTGCAGCACACATGAGGGGCTTCTGGGCAGTTGCTTTGAAGAGATGGATTCTCAGAGAGTGAAAGGGAAGGGTGCTTCTAGTTCTCTCCCAAAGCACTGACTGAATCCAGCCATACTTCTCACAGTGTAAGCTCAAGACAGTTCACCCTCAGTGCCAGAAGAGCCTGTCGCAATCAGCACCAATGCTAATGACTCAAGGGATTTCTGCTGTTACTTGGGAACAGCCTATTGGAGTAGCAGGAGCTTTAGTTGGAAGGGCTGTTTCTCTTCCTTGGAGCAGTCCATTCCTCTTCCCCTCTGTCCTGTTTTGGGCCTATAAGACAGATACTTTGTGCTGGAGCAATAGAACAACATCCTGTTGCTGCTCTGTAATATTGTGATCTCTCCAAATGGACATAAGCAAACACTGTTCCCCCAGGATGATCCTACCCTGGAGCTGTTTCCTCCTGTCTGTTGAACCAGCTTTTATGCAGTCTTCTGGTGAACCAGATTGCCCAAGGGCCCATATCTAAAAGGAATCTTTTATGTTTTCCCACAATTAAAACTTTCCATATCAGTTCTCTGAACAGCTCACTGCACAGGTGCATGTAGGGTTGTCCAACCCCCAGAAAAGCAAATGTGGTATTGAGAGCTGTAATGAGCAACCTGATTTACTTCTGAAGTAAGCCCTGCTTTGAGTGGAAATCTGAACTTGGTGACCCTAGAGGTTCCTTTCAAATTAAATCTTTCCGTGATTCTTTGACCTTTGTAGGACAATTGCTTCTTTTGTTGGTAGTGCCAGTTCCTGCAGCCTTAGGGTGACCATTAAATTATGGCTTAAAGAAAACAGGTTTTGCATCAGCTGTTTTTCTCCACTGAGAAGAAATGGAAGCTGTAAATCTGTCTTGGTCATAGGAAATGAGATGCCTTTATTGAGGATGCTACTGAGTGTTGGTGATGCCCTTGTTCCATTGAGGATGCTGATGTGACCTGCAAGTTGTTTGTCTCTTTCTCTCAATCAAAGCATCTTCTCAAAAATCCATTGTTCCACTCTTTAACTGGGGCCATTTCCAGTACAAGGACCCTTAGTTGTCCTTGACCATACGGAGATTTTTTGCAGAAGTTCCTGAACCAACTCTTCCTTGCCTTAGAAATGAAGGATAATGGTTGTTTGTCCTTCATTTATGGCTTATACATGAAGAATCCTCTGCACAGTATGTCAGATACCTAATAGATTCTGTTTAATCTGCCAATACCTTATGTTTCCTTAATTTTGAGAGTAAATACACACAATTCCTTTGTAAACCCAGCATATCACCTGTTGTTCACCAGAACCCTGTCTGTCAGTCTGCCTTTGGTAGCTGGGTTCTGGGCTCAGTTGGGGCTTCCTAAGACAGGTAACTTTCTGCCCAACTGGGGGTCAGAATGATGTGCACCCCTCTTCTAGAATGTATTTCTGTATTTTCATAGCAAAAAAGGTGGGCCTTCCCCTGCTGTTAAGCTATTGTATCTTAAAATAATTTATTCTCTTAAAAACACTTGATGATAACTGTCCCTGAAGAGGCTCAAAACTCCTGCTACTAGAACTGGCCAGGATCTGATGGGGGATGTCTTTGCAGTTGTTGATTCCATTCACATGCCAGAGTTACTCTTCTGTCCTTAGCTGGGGGGAAAACAAAAACCCGCAAACCCACGAAGTAAGGTGTATGTTTATTTTCTAGTATCATATTTCTGCTTTCTGTCTCCTGTCTTCTAATTCTTGTGTGTCCCTGCTGAAGAAGCAGCCCAGCTACAAGAGAGTGGGCTGCCAGAACACAGCACTCAGACTGCCCCAAGCAAGATACAACGCAGGAATTGGCTTCAGGTATGGGGCAGGTGGAAGAAATGGGGCTTTGAACTAATTTTTAGGTTGCAAATAACTTTAGGGGAAGTTGGTTGCAAGTGATACAGAGTGGGCAGCTGGAACTCTCTTAGAAACAGAGTAGCTTGGTCTGGATACTGACAACATGAAATGCTACCCTGCCCAGTTTTGTGTCTGCTTGGAAGCCTAAAGAGGCTCAATTGAATAGTCATTGAATTCAATCTCATTGAAAGGGTTTGGTTTCAGCGACATTCATCACAGAAACTTTTGTAGCCTGGACATGATTGCCTCAATGTGTCCTCCAGCAGAATAGCTGCTGCTGGATATCTCTGATGGCACCCTAGGGAATTTATCTAGTGCAAAGGTTGGAGAAACTCATTTTGGGGAGACATCCCTGCCTGTTACTGCTGTTCTCCACCCTGCAACAGGACTGAGGGACAAAGAAATGTAATTTCCATAATTTGAGTTGTAATTTGTGATAAATTCTTGTAGATTATAAGAGAGGGAAGTACATATAGGTAATAAAAATATTTTATCTATAAGATATTTGGAGCCATCAGCTATATAGTTGTTGGTTCACTGGAGAAACCTCATAAGAGAAACCCATTTTCTTTTGGCCTAAAGAAGAATCTGAGTTAACCTGTCAATGACTTAATTAAAAGAATAAATGTGAATTCAGAACAATGAAGAAATGTCACCCCAGTAATTACACTCCTTGATTAGCCATTGGCCTGGCTGCATGTCCAGTCTGTGCTTAAATGATGGGATCAGAGGTCTGTGCCACTGTGGATCAAGTGTTTGTGCTATGCAGGTTTTTTTTTTCTTTCAGAAAACACTGCAAATTCAAGCTTTAAGGCTGCATTACTCTATTTACCACCCTTACTGCTTAGTTGAATTCACTTTCTCAGCTGCTGTTTCTCCCAGTAGATTTCTGCTTACATTATGGCCTGTCAAGACTACTTTGCTAAATTTGCCAGATGTGTGGCTCTGTACTAAAACCTGGTTGCTACTTGGGACTAGGTTAGGATGATTCTTTAAGTCTTTTATCCAGTTGGATGGGAGGATAGGATTTATCGTATCCTAATGAACAACTGGAATTATTAAGCTAACGAAAAGTGCAACCACAGACTGACAAGGAGATTGTGCCTCAATAGCAGTTTCCTTTCCCAGTGATTTTCCATGTGGATTTTTTGGATAACTAGAGGACCCAGCAATTCCTGGACAAACTTGTCAAACTTGGGCTCTGCTAAGGGATACTGTGACGGGGAAAGAAATTTACTAAAAGAATTAACCCACGTTGTCTTAGGATATTCCCTCTGGGACCTCTCTGCCCCTGGCACTTAGAAAATGCTAGAGGAGTGTATGAACAACAGAGAGCAAGGTTTAATATCACTGCCCACTCTGGGCGCAGCAGCAGCAGGTGGGGAGTTTGACCAGGGCCGTTAAACCATAACTCAGGGGCCCAAAGGTGAGCTCAGGAAGAACAGAAACCTTCTCTGGAACAGAAGGGAAAAGCAGTTCTTGATCATGGTATTGTTATATAAAGTATGATGGTTACTCCTTTTCTGATATTCAGCAGAAATCTAATTTCATTGAATGCTTCTTTTGACAGAAAACTGTGGTGATTAAAACAGAAAGAGGGGATAAAGTCTACATTAAACCATCTCCGGAGTACTCTGATGATTTTGAACCTTATGAAAGCTTGAGTGTGCAGAGCAGCAGTGATGATGATGATGGTCCTCTCTCCCAGGTACAACTGGCAGTTGCCTTCTGTTGTTCATGGCAGTATCATTTGAAATGTGAACGGGCCCAGGTGTCAGTCTCGACTGGAGCATCCAAACCCAGTATATAGTGGTGTCTTCATTAGAGAATTTTGCTTTGATGAGATGTGACCAAAAGATGGAAAAAATGCAAAGTAAAGCTTCTTGGAAAATCAAGTCTCAGTCAGCAACTCTACAAAATGTTAAACCTTATTTTTAGGAGGTAGAATATTGTCTCTGTTGGGTATTTCCTGCAAGGAGCCTCTTTCAGTTCACTTAATGGTTGTCCAAGTAAACATCACTCATGGGTGTTAGAGAAAGCTGAAACAACAGCTTTCTGTGCCTTTAGGTTAGTCTTTAAATAATGATGCTAAAATTATTTCATGTCATTGTTTCACCTAACAAAAATCAAGACTAAAGTTTTGAAGATGTTTTAATCAATGCAGTTGCTTTGCATCAAGGATTGTTGTTATATTGACTATGCAGCCTTCCATGTGATCACTAATTGCAGTTTGTTCTAGCACGCTTCACAAATGTGAATGAAAACAAATAAATGAACAAAGATTTATGGATGTTTTTCTGCCTAACCAATTAATAACATAAATGAAGCTTTTCTGGGTAGTGGAGTAGCATCTATATATGAAACTGTTTACAGATCTTACCACTGATATCAGACAAAACTCCCATATTTTCCTGGCTTGCATCTTTCTCTCGTTCCTATATTGCTCTTGAATTGATGATTATTTTTTGCTCTACAAACTGGTAACTTGTTTACACTGATGGATATTTATATCTTTTATGTGTTTTTAATAGTAAGCCAATAATTTCAAAACAATCCCCCACTTTTCTTTTTAGTCAAGATGGAAATAATTTTGATTTTGCTGAGGCTATAATGTGTTTTTTTGAATGTCTTGTTACAAGGCAGATGCAGAGGTTTCAAAGGAAAAGAAAGCTTGTACAATTTCCTGTCAAAGAGCTGGAAATATTAGTTTTGACTGTCATAAAGACATGCTCGATATCAAGGCTCAGGTTGCTTATAAACCCTCTTTTGAACCTGACTTTGTCTGCTCTTTGTAATATATTTCTGTCAACATGGATTCCTAACAAATGTAATCTGTAGCAGCTTGAAGCTTTCATTGCAAACTGAATACACTGTCACAGTTCAATTGTACCTAAGGTAGCTTCAGGTTTTCATTTTATACAGTTTGCTTACCTATATTTATTTCAAAACTCTAATACCAGCAAAGCAAGGGGGGGAAAGCATATAAGAGATGCAAGGTCTTTTCCTTTTGCATTCATAAAAGCACACAACTCTCCAGCATCATCTGTGCTGTTTGTGGTGCAGGATGAGAGAGGCAGGGCAGTTCTTTCCACATTAAATTTCAAAATAGGTTATTTTTTGCATAAAATCCTGTTACAGTGTGTCCACATCAAAAACCTCCTGCAAACCGGGAGCTTAGCCTGTTAGACTCCCAACTCCTTTTCTACTGGTTTTTGCAGTACAGATGTGTACAAGGCAGGACTATTTATATCTTTAAAGTGCTTAAAAAGGAGTTGCTGCTACACGATCTTGACAGTCTTGTGACAGTCATTGACAGTCATTTGGAAATTCTGGATTGCAGCTACTCTTCAGATAGCAAGGCACAACTGTGAGACTGCACAAATATATGCCTTTCCTCTCCCCCTTACTTGCTTTTTGTAACTTATTCCTAAAAATTGGTTTTGCACATAAAAACTGCTTGGCCTATAGAATGTTCGTGCTGGATACTGATGGGAAGGAGCACAGGAGGTGTAGGATGATTTTTCTTTACAAGCCCTCATCAAAGGAGCCAAGACATGACATAGGAATGTGAATATTTTTAGCTCCATCACAGCTCCGAGTTCATGAGAAGATTTTTCTTTCCTGGGGAGGAAGAGGCAGCCACTCTGGTTTATTTTCAAATACAAGTTTGAGCTTTTCTGACAGATGTGTTTATATTGTACCAGGAATTGAGAAGCAGCTTGCAGCGCAGTGTGGAAGAGGAAAGGATGGAAGAAGACTCTCTTAGTGGTGATTATGACTCTGTTGAAGAGGATGTGTTTTCAGAACCATCTCCCACTGAGGAAGCAATTACAGGCTTTGAAGGCCTTCAGCTGGATAGCAGTGGGGCACTGCAGAAGGAAGGTTCTGAACATCAGGATGCTG
>VYZQ01046855.1:0-11195 GCA_013400655.1 Mystacornis crossleyi | reverse complement strand
AAAAGGAAAAAGGGGGGGGAAAAGTGTGTTCGTGTTGAGAGGAGGAAAAGAAACCACAGTGGTGAGAGAGAGCAGAGATTAAAGGTGTGCAGGGAACCAAATTAGGGATGCAAAAGCACGAAATGATGGGACGCTAGCACAGGAAATAAGTGAGTTGGTTCAGAAGTACATCAGAAGCTGAAGGATGACAAAGGAAAGTGCATTGCTAGGGGACCTATGTATAAGGAAGAGAGCCAGGAGCATATCATCATAGCCAATGACAAAAGGAGGCTGCAGTGTCAGCAGTCACAGCTTCAGCTGTCACTGGAAGGAAAGGAGTGCTCGATGTCATCGTAGTTGTTGATGATGGATCTCAACGCAGTCTCAGTCTGGAAAAGGGGGTGAGGAATAACTATCTCGGGGACTTGCTCTTGGTCAAAACTACACGGCCCAGTGAAAACGCATCTGAGAGTGAAACCGATGAATATTTGACAGTTCTTTCAGAAAATTCATGGAGTGCAAGAAAAGTCCCAGAGCAGCTGGTAAAAAAAAAAAAGAGCTGCAGCACAGCTGGGAAAATGAGACCCTGAGGACTGCATGCCCACAGATTTAACTGCACTGCTGGGGCATTTTGTAGAGGAATTAATGAAGGAGTTGATGGGCCTGATCCTGTGCTGCAGAGTAGCTTGGGGAAGAGGGTGGGAGAATGACTTCACTCCCTTGGCTTTGCTGCAGATGACTGCTCAGGGGATAAGGAAGACATGATCGGGCGCAATAATCATCAGCTCAGGCAAGATAAAGCAAAATTAATAGGAAAGATGGGTTCATTGGAAGCAGATTGTGTCAAATTAAAGGTTGGTTGTTGCCAGGGTAGTCAAAAATGTGAGGCGATGGGTAGGAGGCATTGTGCTCGGATGCGGGGTTTGGTGCAGTGCCAGATGACTCTGTCCTGTGGAGGCTGGGGCTGTAAAGCTCCCTGCCAAATCCTGCTTCAATGCCTATCAAACCTTCACAGCCAAACCCACCGGAAAAGCCACTGGCAGGACGCACCCAGGAGCTTTGCTGTGGTCCAGGGTACATGCGCTGGTGCACGGCTGTGCTGCAATATTGGCACATCCAACCACGCCAGAGAATGGCCATCAAAATGAATCACAGATGCCACAGGCTCCTGTCCCTTGTTCCTTGTTCCAAGTAATTGCTTTTCCCCGTGCTGTGTGGAGATAAACGGCCAGCACCGAAAGCAGGCGGGGAAATCGGGCCTCATCTGCGCGGCTCGGTACCTGTTCCAATTGCTATGGGAACCTTATCTGCTGCAGCTTCCTCCGAGTTTAACTGGAGAATTACCATAGGGCAATCTTCTCCCCGTTTAATTTCCTCTCCTTTAAAAACTAAAAACTACAAACTGCTGGTGAAATGAACGCTGAAAGTCAAGTACCAGAATTTGTACCTCTCTGGGACATTATCATTTGATGGGAGATGTTCTACTGTGGAAGGTGGAGAAAGCTGGTAAACCTCATTCACATTGCCTGCAAAGGACTGCGGCACCACATAAGACGCCATTTATTGTATTTTTATTTTTTAAAGAGCTGAATGTCATGTTGCAAATAGCTGTGGGAAGAGCTTAGCACACAGAGGCTTGCAGTCAGGCCTCACAGTAAGTAATCTGGTGATTTTTTCCTCTCCCTCCCACTAATGTTGCTCATGATTTGGTGGAAGAAGCAGCTCCCTCCCAGTCTTGGTTCTTGTACAATCCTTGGAAGGACATTTAGCCCCTTTGCTCCTGGTGCCATGCCTTTAAAATGTAAGGTAGTGTGGTGCTGTCAGAGAAGTCGTGGAGACGTGCTCACTTCTTTTTCTGAGGCAGTTGAGAACACTGCAAAAATCCTAAATAAAAACAAATAACTTTTCAGTTTGGAACACAGATGCAGGGCTGTGTTATTGAAAATAAATACTACATGAACTTGTTCCTCTGTTGCTTATGTGGAATCTGACTATAGCATCCCACCTCTGCCAGGAAGCAACTTACTTTAATAAAGCCAGAGGAGGCATTGCTGCATCCATTGAAAGCAACCATAACATTTCCAGGATCAGGAAATTAATTGAGTTTCTTTGGATGGAACTGACAGAGTTGCAGGAATTTTAAGTCAAAGCTCAGTGACCCAGTGTCATTTAATTCCCTTTCCTTTAAAAACTTAAAAAACCCACACACACCCGGCTGGGGGAACAGGGGAAAATGCCACCAGTGGCTGTCTTTTGCTGTGAGATCCCCAGCACAATTAGAGACCAAGTAGTGATTTGTTAAATTTATACAAATGTCTCAGACATTGCTGCATGCATGTGACAGATCTGACAGGTCTCCATCAACCCCTGGAATCGGGCACCTCTGGAGACTTCTGAGTCTGATGGGAAACTGCTCCTGTCCTGCACACCACCAGGAACACACTACTGAAGGGCTGGTCTGGAAAGGAGGGACAGGTTTATTTTTTTCCCTGTAATTGTTGATCACATGCCAAGACACGGTGCATTTGAAGCTGAAGTCCAAGAGAAGGTACAAGGTGGCCATACTGTGCTGCTCCTCCCAGCTGGAATTAAAACACTCTACACAGAAGAAAGGACAGACACCTGTAAACACCCAACTACCATTTCTGGGTTCCCAGTTCGTTTATTGTTCTGGTTTTGGTTGGTTTCTTTCCTTCACAAAAAGGCTATTTTCACCCCTTTCCACAAGGAAAAGACAGGAACATATTTGTTAAAAAGGAAATCAAGCCAAAAGGTCTTCTATTATCCTTTTCCATCCTCTTATTCCTGTTCCCCCCCCCACTTCAGCCTTCCCTCCCTTCTTCCTTTGACAGTGAGAAATGGTAAAAAAAGAAAGAAATGGTCATTGAAAACTCATACTAGGACTCAAAATTTGAAGAAAGAAAGATAAAATCATCAAGTATCACCAGGATGTCTTCAAGTTTTGTGGCTCCAACCCTCAACATTGTTTTTTTGGGGGGAGGAGAATTGCAGTGGGATTTCTCCTTGGCTCTCAAACGTTCTCCTGTGCGAGGTGATCATGGCAATGGACAGTGACCTGCTGTAGCTTCCAACGAGCTGGAGGTGCAGCCATGCCCTCCCTCCAGCCCTCGTCTCAGCTTTTGGGCTGGAGAGAAGCCGTGCCCACCACAGCCCTAGTGCAGGGTGAACTGCCCAGGACTGGAACCACAGCCCCATCCTGAGCTAAGCTCTTGATTTCCCCTGTGCAGGTACTGCAGCTTGCCAGGGGTCGGAAGACAAAAAAGGGCAGTAGGGACTGAACTGGAGGACATGAACACTCTTAGAAGAACAGGAGTTTCCCAGGTCTGAGGCTGTATTTGTGTTGTGTGAGTTATGGGTATTCTGCAGCGGCTGTGTGCTTTGTGCTGGAACCTGGGGACTTCCCTGAGATTCTGCTTCCCTGGTGTGTGGCAGGAGGGGTTTGCTGAGGTGCTTTCCCCATCTTGAGGAGAGGCAGGCCTTGCACAGGTGGAAATAAGAGACACGAGCCAAGTGACTTGGTTGCACAGCAGATGAGGGCTGGGAAAGAGACAGCAGTCATGAGGACATCTAGCAGTGATCAGGTCTTCTTGAAGTCCTTTGCTTTATCAGGTCACATGTGCTTACATATGGTAACCTCTTACTAATTAGCTAAACTGTGGTTGAACAGGGTAACAGGGGGTAATGTTCATCAAAGGAGAGGATAAAATAATAACTTCTTTCAAAAATGATAGATTAAAATTTAAGACTCGAGAGGCTGAGGAGATGTGCATGTGCTGCTATCCAGCTCCCTGTGCAGGGCTGCAGGGAAGGGCTGGGGCATTAACGTGAAGGACTTTACTCCTGAACCTGCCAAGGGAAGAGAAGAAATGTGTCTAACAGTGCATGGATGGACAGCGTGGAGATTGTTTTGCTTGGCCTTGTTTTTTAAGCCCACAGCAAGCCCTGTCCCCTCAACTGCTTTTGGAGCGTGATCCTGGCTCTGGTTTGAATCCCTGACCCACAGCTGCAAAGGAGGACATGTATTTTCAGAGCTGTCTGCTCTGGTTTGTCAAGCCTGAGCTTGGACAGCTATGTGGAAAGGAAAGGGATTCCCGGGGAGAAATGCTTTCAATGTCTGTGCAAAGCCAGTTGTGGGCAGTTCCATCCTGTCTTGGTTTTGGTGACATGCCAAGACCATTCTGTGAAATGGCTTTTTGATTTTTTTTCCTCCTGTTTTGTTTTTTTTTGTTGTTGTTGTATTTGGTTTTTTTACGGGCTGTAGAATAGTCTCCCGCCCAGCCTTGGTGACAGGGATGGGAGCTCTGGACTAGGATGGCTGGTTTGGACCAGAGGCGTGCTTACGCTCAATCGTTATTTGCCAGTGGCCACTAAAATTTTCCAAAACATGCTCTATCGAGTGTGCAGCTTTTGTTGTACCATGGTGTAGACAGTGGTCTCTGGAGGAGGATGAGACATTACAGGCCATCTGGTGCCTTTCTGGACCTCGTATTTCAACAAGATATGAAGTAAGCTGCTTTTTCTCATGGAGAAATAAACCCTCCCTCAAGCATAAAAGCAACCTGTCACTTTCACATGTCCTGGAGAAGGGCCATCGCTGCAACATGAGCTTCCTCCCACGTTCCAGCTTTGAAGTGAGGATGACCTGAGAGCTGGAGCTGGTGTTTCTTCTTTCTGGAGGCTCTCCAGAAGCAGGGGTCTTTATGCTGGAATGCTCCAAGCAGCATGCAAGTGGGTCCAGGAGCTGCTGAAGAGAAATCCCACCAGTGGCAGGGCACAGCAACACAAATCCATAACCCTGGGTTAGCGGGGATGGTGGGAGGCAGCCTGGCAGTGGGAACTGGCCTGGTGCTGGGGCTCAGACCTTAGGGGAAATCATGCCCCAGCAGTGTGAGTTTTTTGCGCAGTGCTTTTGGATGAGGAATGAATTCCCCAGACAGGCTAGGTGACTGTGGCTCCCCTTGGCACTGGTGTGATGCATACATCAGGCAAGGAACAGGGAGATGGTGGTGGGGTTCTGTCTTTGTGTCCTGTGCAGTTCTGCCCCATGTGCGTCTATCTCTCATCACCAACACCGGGCTCTCCCACCCCAAAAGCTTTTGCAGGGCTCAGATTTACATCTCCTTTACACCTCCTTTACACCTTAGCTAAAGTATAAATCACCAGCCAAGTAAAATGGAAGCTCAGGAGCAGCCTCCAGTTGTCTCGTCCCACAAACCCCCTTGTCCAGGAGCCCAGGCACGGGGGTCTGTGGCTCCACGCAGGCCAGCAGTGTGGTCAGGCACAGTTAGTTTGTCCAGAGCCTGTGGGTGGAAGATATTTGAACACGTTCAGAACATACTTGCTTTACAGCGTTTTAAGCTGAGAAAAAAGGAGGAATTTTTTTTCTTTTTGTGAGTTACCTGCCGTAATCAGATTTTGAAAGTTATTTGAAAAAAAAATTTTTTTTTAATATGACCCCACTCCAGCCTCTTTTGCAGTACAAGACAGGGGGTGGCATTTCCCTTGCATTTGGGAGTTTCTGAGCTCAGGCTCACTTTCATGTTTCTATGGTCAAGGGAGGGAGCAGCAAAACCTTTGCTGTTTGGCCTTGGGGTACCTGTGAGGCTTCAGGAGAAGAGGAGAAAGGCGAAAGGGGGCTGATCCCTTTTGGGAAGTTAGAGGTACGGAACATCTCAGATCGGTGTCTCCACATGGGGGTGTGTGTGTGTTAGGGCATCTGGGGGAGAATTGTGCTTCGGTAGGTTTTGTCTTAATGATATTGTTGCTGTGACATTGTGACAGAGGCTGGCGGGTAAATCTGTTGCTGTCAGCATTTTGAGTTTGTGAGGCTCTGGATGTACAAGTAGAGGAGATTTGTAATATTGGTAAAATTTTCCCAAACTTCTTCCCTCTCTGGAAGGAAGAGAAGGGTGTTTTAGTGACCGTGGGCAGAGGTGTCAGCAGCACCTTCTGGTTGTTCTGGCCAGAGTCCCTCGGGCAGGCTGACGTAGGACGCATCGAGCGATGGCAAAGCAATTTCCCACCGCCCGATCCTATCGATAGATGCGATTCCCTGGAGGGTGGGGGTGTGTGAAACTCGATTGCTGCAGACAAGGGCCGGTTCTGGTTGTGTGCACCACATGGCCAAGCAGCAGCAAGGCTGCAGGCTGCAGATATTTCCCCTCACAGTGGAGGCTCTGTCCCTTCTGACATGGTAATAAATGAGGTTGCCCCTCTGTGGCATTTCACAGAGGAGCCAGACCTTTGCTCTTTCTTATCCCCAGGGTCTGTGTCCTTATCATGATGGAGCACCTGTGGTGGACAGTGGTTATACTGCCTCTGCCAGTAACCCTCATTTCCATCTCATTCCCAAATCTGTCTTCCTTTTCCTCTGCATCTCTCACACTTCTGCCACACCCCTGCACTTCTGAGGTCAAACACAGCCGTGCCATAAGGCTTCCCCCCGCAGTAAAGCATTGCCGTACAGTTCTAGTGGGAAGTGGCATAAGCCCCATCAGTTTAACTGTACTTATGCTGATTTAAGTCATCTACCTCAGAGCTTTTATTAGCATAAGCCTCTTAATAAAGAGGGGAAAAAATCGTAAGAGCTACACCAATGATGTAACTAGACCTAGGGACACATTTACTTTAAAGTTAGGTTGGTTTCACAGAGTATGTGATTTCAGTTAAATCTTCCAAAGTATATGAGGACGCTTCTATTTATGTTCCATTCACACTAATTTTAATTTATATTAAGTCCATCAGGATCAAGTTTGAGCTAAATTGAACACAGTGTTGCTGTTCACACTGGTTTTGATGGATTAGGAGCAGTAGGGCTAAATCTTTCCAGTCCCTTGTGAGTCCCTTGCAGTTTCACTGACAGAAAGATGATCAGGTTGTTTTAACTACATTTACCAAAACAGCCTGCAGGCACAGGCACACTTTCATCAATGTGACTGTGTCCACTTATTACCCAAATGGTCTTTAACCTGGAATAATCATGCTTCAAAATGGGCTGCTCTGGTTTAGTTTAGTGTAATTTGTTTTGATTTAGATGGGCAACACTGGCTGGGTAGACAAGACCTAAGAGAACACCCTGCAGTGGGTAGGTACTGCTGCTACACAAGTCCTGCCAGGACTCCTCCCTGCAGAAATCCCGTGGCTGGTGTCCATGAGAGCTCCCACTTTCTGGTTCCCAGGGCCTTGTGCTCCTCGTTGCTGTGCTGGGCGTGTCACAGGGACATAGCACAGCCAGCGTCACTCGAACACCCCTGTGGCAGGGAAGATAGCTGGGAAGAAAGGGGTGAGGGGAGACTCTGCCGTGCTTAAAATCTGTTCCCAAATCGTACCAGGGACACCAGTGGCACGTGGCCTCTGGGGCCACCCGGCAACCTCCGTCCCTGTGTCACCTGGACCTCAGGCATGCTCGCACTCTGGGGACTCCAGCCTTTGGAGCACGTCTGGAGAAAGCTGAAAGCGGGTGCCTTACTGTCACCAGTGCTGAGAGACTCACCAGCAATCAGCTTGGGAGCTCGCTGGCAGCTGCTGGGAGGTGGGTACTGGGGATGAAACCTCACGCTTTGGAAGGGCAGCTCGGGTCTGGCTTTGCCCAGCAGGAAACTGAATGTGCGTTGCAGGGAGATGCTGCGGGTGCCAGCCCCACCAGAACAGTGGGCTGGGCCACCCACAGGAACGGGCCATGCTCAGGCACCACCTCCAGCTGTGCTGGGCCTGGGGAAGGAGACGTGAAGGTGCAGAGGGCTGAGCTTGCACTGGGCTTTGGCTGTTGACAAAAGGCACAGACATGATAATGTGTGTGGCAGTGTGCTTCTCTTCCCTCAGAAACATCCGTGTGTGCAGCCTGATTTATCTCAGTCAAATGGGGAAAGTGGTCACACCTGGAAATGCTTTACCCACACAAACTGGAGGTGGAGGCTCTTCATCAAAAGAGAGAATATGGAAGATGCCATAGAGACATCTTTAAATGCATGGATTTTGTTTTAGTGGCCTTTTCTTTCTCTTCTACCTAGTATCCCCCTCCTCCCATAAGACATCTCAGGACCTTGTCAGATTGATCTTCTTCATTTTGTGCTGCGGCACTCTTGATCCTTCAGGTCGTTCTTGCTGACTGAAATCTCAGTGCTGACAAATCTTCAGCAGAGGAAGTTTTTCTTCCAGGTGCTTCTCAACCACATGAATTATGGTGAGGTGCACAGGACAAATAACATAAAAAACACTGAACTTAACAGAACTTGGCCTTTTTACAAAAGTCTTACTTTGTAAAACAAAGTCTTACTGCCAGAATATCCAGTGACATTATCTCACTAGTTCTCCCTGTCTCCAGAGTATTCCAGGGGAAAGAAAATTAATAGGCATGCACTGAACAAAAATGCTCCAACTCAATATATTTTTCTTTGGCAGGTCACTTTTAATCTTCTCCAGTGGTGGAAATTCCTTTTCTTTTCTTGTATTTATTTTCAGTTTTGTTCTTGCTGTATTTCTTTTACATTTTTATTCCTTCGCCATGTTCTGTATGTTTGTGCTGTTGACAGCAGGAGAGATTTAAAAACGCCCAGTCTTTGAAACAAGTCATCTCCAGATGAAATTGTTCCTAAGGGCTCCTAGCAGCTGCAGGGACAAGTGGCATAAATGCAGATTTAATAGCAGTGGCTGAAGGTAATTTTAAATAAAAATACTATCTGTGAGAAGTATTTGACAGGTTTCCAGGGAAGGGATATTTCAAAGAAGCTGTGTGCCCTGGACACATGGCTGGCAGCCTGTGGAGAGCTGTAAGTGTGTGGGGCGAGACCTTTGCCTGTGCCACAGGACTGGCTCATCCCAACTTGACCGGGAATGCCCAGGATGAGGAGTAGCAGAGATTCCGGGGAGAAGAGGTCAGCGAGGCTGGCAGGTGATTATGGTGTTAACGGTGCAGCCACTGGTGACAGAGAAACTCTGGGCACTGCAAGGGGGGGTTTCAACAGGCCACCTGGGCTGGGAGTCACGTACAGCACAGTGAGCGCAAGCTGGGAGGACTGAGCACAGGAACTGTCCTGCCTTACCCGCCCTGGTCTCACCCATTTTCCCTGTCTATCCCCTGCTGGCCGCCCCTTGGGATAGCATGGCTCGGGTGTCAGGAGTCAGACCAGACCTGAGCTCTGAGCCTGCTCAGGGAGGAAGGAGGCCAGCCAGCTTGGCCCCCACTGCAGGCTGGCAGGATTGCTGAGGTTGCAGAGGAGGAGGCCGTGCCTTAGACTGGGCTCAAAAGAGCAGCGACTGCCAGCCCTGCTGTGCTGGCCAGCTTTGCTTCCCTTTGGAGCTGGTGGACTTGGCTTAGTCAGAGCCGGGCAGCCTCATATCTCCTAACAGCTCTTTTCAGTGAGAGCAGCCCTATTCCTCTTTGCAAATTATCCCTGAGTGGTTATACTTCTGCTTATTTTGCAGTGGTTGTGTTAATGATTTTTGCAAATGAATTTTAAACCAAGAGATGTCTAGCCTGATTATTTGGCTGGTTTCACCACTGTCATCACATCCAATAGCTGTTATTCAGAAAACACTCTTTGCACTTGTGTTTACTCACACAGATTATATGGTGGGGTTGGGCTCTTCTGCTGGATATTTCCCAAGCCACCAAAAGCTTTGGAGGTGGCCGCCCAAACGCTTTGAATGCAAATACTGAAGCCAGAGTGTTTGTCTGAGTATCTGCCAAGCTCTCATTTTCTGAGAACACACTGGTGAATCAAAATTTAGTCTCATGAACGTTTATGGAAAACAACCAAGAGAGCAGCTCCAAATCCCATCTTTTCAAATGAGTTCTGTTTCTCTTCTAAGGCATGTTCCCAAATTCATTTGGGCTTACCAGTCCGTGTCTAGTTCTTGCCAAGTATGAAATATCTATGTACTCTCTTCTCTTCTTGGTCCCACTTCCCTTTTTTCTTGAAAAGCAGGGGTTGCTCAGACTGATGCTGACTCTTTCTCTCCAGTGCCTTTGATACTCACAGCCTGCTTCTGCCTCTAACTCCCACATCAAATGTGATACAGAAAACACTTGCGGCTTTCAAATTCAGTTTGTATCCCTAGTGGAAATGGTCACTTTCTGGCCTGTTTTCTTTCCAGACCAGAAGTGCACAAGAAATGGGGAGACGGTTTGCTGTGCTCCCAGTGAAGGGAGTCTGCCTGTGGCACTGGGTGTTTCCAGTGGACCCACTGCAGTTCCCAGGTGTCGCTCAGCCAGGACTCTGTGGAGAGCTGTGGAAACACATATAACAGGCTGGTTCCCTCAGGCCTGAGATCTCCACCTGCTCTGCAAGCAAATTGCTACTGTCTCTCGCTGTCTTTTTATTTCAGGAGGTGTCACATCAGCAATTGGGCTTGAGGAGAGATTGAAGACCGAGAGAGAACAGTGATGGATGGGCTAATGCCAGACTCAGAAAAGGGTGAGCTACGATATCTTGATAGCTGAAGTTTCACTCTTTTTGACAAAAGGATGCCAGGGGCTTTACTGCTGGCTCCCCTCTGAAACTACCTGCAGGTACCTGCTTTAATTTGGTTGGTTTGGCCAAAGCAAATCTGACCCGGTAACACGGCATTACATTCAAAAAGCCCTCACCCGGCTTGGGCTCCGTGGCAACTGCAAGGCAAGCCGGGCAGAAAGGGAGAACCCTCCTACAGGGTCCAGCACATCCAGGGCTGTGCCTGCACACTTCCCAGGAGACAGGGGAGCGTGCCTCTGCCAGCTCTGCTTTCACCAAGAGTTGCATCATAGGATCACAGAATGGTTTGGGCTGGAAAGGACCTTAAAGATCTTCTAGTTCCAACCCCACTGCCACAGAAAAAGCTCTCCAAGGCAATGTGAGCCTTAGTTCATCAGGCGGGGATGTGACTGTGCTCCTGCAGGACTCAGCCGGCAGCAGTTCCAGCAGTGTTCCGTGGCATGGCGGGCGATAATGATTTCCCTGTTGTGCACTGCGTGCTCCCTGTGCTTGCAGGCCTGGGCAGCGCAAGCTGTGCTCGCTGCAGAGACACGGAATGGGTTTCCTAGGGAGCAAAGGCAGCACATTTTCACTGGCTGATTTTTTATCCCAGCTAAGAGCCTAAAGGAAAGATTCCTGAGACAGATGTAGTTTACTTCTCTTTTAACTTCATTAGCTGCTAAATAAGAGGTACTCAAGCTCCCAGAGTGGTGTGGGGGACACAGACTCCCTGAGGAGGAGAGG
>VYZQ01046854.1:0-34491 GCA_013400655.1 Mystacornis crossleyi | reverse complement strand
GCTCCAAGCCCCATCCAGCTTGTACACTTGTACACCTCCAGGTATAAAAAATAGGTAAGCAGAGATCTCTGCAGCAGCAGCAAGCATTTTTTGGATCTCACAGACTATGTGGAAATTTTAATTAGGAGGCTACAGGGGAGTAGAAGCAGCTTCTACCAAAGCGCAGCCCAAGTGGGATGGCACAAGGAGCTGTGCTTCCAGCAGGTCTGGAAGGGCTATAAAAATACAATATTGCAGTTCTATAGTAGAAAAGCAAAAGGTTACTGCTAGCAGAAGACAAATCAGAAAATCTGCAATAAAAGAATCCCCTAGAGTTGCTGGGGAGCAGTTCACCTGAAGCCCAGCAGAAAGGGAAGCAGCAGAGAGTGTTGGCCAGGTCGCGCCCGTGGCGGCGCAGTGCTGGCCCTCAGGAAGGAAGTGTTGGAACAGTGGCTTTGTGGTGGGAAGTCACAAGTTCAACACTTCCTCTCTTGTTTCTGGCAAAGATTTGTGCCTGTGCGTGACCAGCATGGACATGGCGTGGGGCCAAGGAAGTGGCTTGGGACAGGGCACCCTCCACGATGGACACAGAGCTTCTTCCTGTATTAGGTGTCTTTGGATAAGAGTTAATTGAATATGCAACTTGTAGAGAATTTTTCCATTTATGTGACCAATCATTTACACTTAGAAATGCTGTCTCCTGTGTGCTTCAGTTTGGAGTATTGTCATAGCAAAGATTATTCTTTTTCCTCGGTTTATTTTGCTTCTCCCCTTTCATAAGTGACTTTTCTATGGGTACCCACGTAGGATATGGACTAGTTAACAGGAAAAGAGGATTACATCGAGTTTCATTTCCACCGGTTTTCTCCTCTGCCCCCGGCAATAACGGCTTTGCTGCGGCACAAAGCCATCCCTGTGCAGTGGCAGATTTGTGCCACAGGGGAGAGTCCTCTGCACATCACATCCCTGCCACGCCGGGCGCGCGGGGATTCTGTCACTGAGCTGTCCTTCCGACTGATCACTTTAATCCTATTGCGTTTTTAATTATTGTGTCACAGTCACAGGCTCCCATGTTGTGTTTTTGTCTTTGTAAAAGAGAAAACATAAAAGATCCAGGGACTTTTTTTTTCACCTATGAAGTCTTCAAAGCCACTCGGGACTAGGCACTGGTTTCTCTCCATTTTTTTATTCCTTCTGCTGTAGGTCTGACCTCTGGCATAGGGCTACAGCTTGTATTATTTGCACTGGCTTAGCAAATAAATGTTGATCTCTTCCCTCTTTCATTTCTAACTTGTGTTTCCTTGTTATTTTGGAGCTTCTTGCTCTACTCGTGGAGAGAATAAATGACGGAACTCATCTTCTTTTTTTTTTTAATCATTTGGGGAAAAATACCAAAATCAAATGCAATGATGCCATACCTTAAAGGCAGAAGGCAAAAAATTTGTTTCTTTTTGAGTGAATCTTCTCATGTCACTGCTGGTGATTACATGCATCTCCACGGGCTCATGTCTAAGTGTGCTTATAAACCAGAGGTAAAAAGATATATTCTCCTCAAAAACAGGCTTTTCCCCTTTAAATTCCACAGTAAAACAGAGATTTGGCTTCTCCAGCTTCCCAAGTGTAAGGAGAACAAGTGTATGGCATCACTCCAGTGGTTCTGCTGCACCGCTGTGCCCTGTCACCAGCACTGGACAATCCCAACAGCCACAACTGATGCCCCCAAAAGAAAGAAAAGGAACCCAGAACATCCCCCAGAGCAGGAGGTGGCAGCGGATGACAGCGAATGGCTGCGGCAGAGCCACGTGGTGCAAGGGCAAAGTGCTGCTGCTCCCTGCTTCTGTCACAGTAAAACACAACATACACATCAAAATTCCTCACGGTCCATGTGCGTGCACACGTCCCTAACCCAGAGCTGCTCCTGGGTGGGACAGCGCGGCACATTCTGCTGCCAGCTGCCACCAAAGGGCCCCAGCCTGCAGAGCTGGGCATCTGCACTGGCTTCTCAGCACCCACCTGAGCTCTGAGGGGCTTTGGGTCGTAACCCGTGGTGAAGTTGTTCCCACAGGACAAGGCAAGGGGGAAGGGATGGCTGGAGGGCTCAAGGCACGGCCGGAGCAAGCTGCTCTGCCTGCACCCATCTGGTGGAGATCAGAAAATGATGGTGCTTAGGAAGCGCTGAGTTCCGGGACAGCTGTTTACTCCCAGCCCACGTCACCCGGACACACGGAAACACGAAACTGTGAGTCAGAGGGTTTGAGAGGTTTGTGCAACCTTATCTCGGATGTCCCCTGAGACCTGGGGCTTGGCCCAGGACATTTCATACCAGCAAGCGAGCTGCTGTAAACAAGGAAAGCGTGAGGCTCTCGGAGCGGCTGGAGCCTCCCTGGCACCAAGAAGCCCAAGCTGGGACGCAGCACGGTGAGGGCACCAGGGGAGGAGGGAGTAGGGCTCATCCCGAGAGATGGGCTTGCGGGAACAGCACAATGAAGCTGCCGGAAAGTTTTGATCTTGATCCCACAAAGCTCATTTCTGCATGGAGCACTGGGGTTCAGTAAAGTACTGAGGGGAGGCTGGAGGGGAAAGGGGAAGCTGGGGGTGTTCTGGTTCGTGGTGGGTTTTTTTTTAATCAGATCAGAGGAAATCTTTCCTTTTAATCAAGAAGGGGTTTAATCGTTGCTGAAAGCTGGGAAAGCAGGAGTCTGAACACAGTCTAGACCAAACCAGCAAAAGCCACTCCATGCTGTCCTGTGTTTGCACCCACAGCTGTGCCAGCACATCACCCATCTCCCCCTGGCCCTGGGGGCTTCAGTGGTGCTTTGTGAGCTCAACCTGCCCTGACCTGCTGTGGGACACATCCCTGAAGAGCCCCGCCATCCAGCCATGCTGCACTTCCTCTGGGACAGCATCTCCCTCCAGACATTCCTCATCTTTCTCTTTGTCTTCCTGCTCATCGCCGACTACATGAAGAACAGAAACCCAAAGAATTTCCCTCCCACTCCCTTCCGCCTTCCCTTTTTGGGGCACATCTACCTGGTAGACTTCAAAGATCCTGAGGTCACAGTGAGGAGGGTATGTAGGTTGTGGGCAGTGCGGGGAAGGGGTGGAGGGATTGCAGCTACACATCCTTGGCCATGCAGGGAAGGGGATAACCCAAACCCCACAGGTCATGAAGGCAGGCAGGAGGTTTGCCCTCATCGATGACATTTACCTGAGTACAAGGGTGACAAGTGTGGAGTGATCCCGTGGGCAAAGGTCACAACGTGATACCACAGGTGCAGTCACAGATGTGCGAACCCCAAAGGTCTGATTGGGGCTGGAATGGGGTGACACAAAAACTGGAAAAACATAGGAGTGAAAAATCAAACCTGGTGAGGTTTACTTGATTTATGGCCAGTTAACACCAACTCCCGATCACTGATTCAGGAAAAGAGGAAAGAAAAAAATCTATGCCCTCAGGCAGAGTGCACACATTCTGTCTCCCCTCCCACTATTCCCATATTTTCATCCATGTCCCTTGACAGGGCTGTCCCAGTCTCACCAGGCACATTCATTGCAAATGAAACCCCTTTTATTTATGTCCCCACCCAGCTAAGTAAAAGATACGGTGACATCTTCGGCATGCACATGGGCAGCATGAAGTTTGTGATGGTAAATGGGATGCGGCTGGTGAAGGAAGTGCTTGTAAACCAAGGGGAAAAGTTCATGGACCGCCCTGATATTCCCCTTGAGGAGGAGGTCTTCAGCAAGATCGGTGAGTTATCCCTCAAGTAAGGTCCAGGCCTTGACCCTGCTGAGGTCTGAGACAGCTGGAGAGAAAGCAGAGCCCTGGAGCTTTTTTCCCTCGGTGGGAATCAGCCCTGGCTCATGGGGGATGTTCCTGCCAGGACTGATCTCCTCCACCGGGCACCTGTGGAAGGCACAGAGGAGGTTCACCCTGACCACACTCCGAAACTTCGGCTTGGGGAAGAGGAGCCTGGAGGAGCGCATCCAGGAGGAGTGCCGGTATCTCGTGGATGCCTTTAGGGATGAGCAGGGTGAGTGCCACGGCCGTCCTCAGCTGTGAAGGCAGCAACTGGTAGGGCCTGTTAAAATTTCACTGCATGCTGAGAAATACCCCACCGTGAAAGGGATGCTACAACCCTGCCAGCATCCCCGCTCCGTCCTACAGGTGTTTTGCCTTCTAGCTGGTTGGGGAACACAGCCAGGCAACACCCACTGCGTTATTCATAGCCCCCCTTCAGCCTACTCCTCTCTGGGAAACACCTGTGTGCATACACACTGATGCTTCCACTGAATTCGAATGACATCCTGCAGACCTTGCTTTCCAAAGTAAACCAACATCTCCATAATCTGATTGAACTGGGACCACTGGGGTTGCCCTGCCAAGCTTGGCCAGATCATGTGGTCAGCCATGAGGTCAGCCAGAGCACCCCAGGAAAGCACTGACTTAGGGCAGTGCCCATTAGGGGCCACTCAGTTCATTCTTGACTATTTCTTGACTGTTTTACCTCTGACATGTGTTTTCTTCTTTTCTGAGAAGAAGGGAAGAGAACTGTTCTTTTTCTTCTCCAGGGAATCCTTTCAACCCTCAGCCTAAAATCACTAATGCTGTTTCAAATGTCATCTGCTCCCTCATCTTCGGCAATCGGTTTGAATACCACGATGAGGACTTCCAAAAACTGCTGAAGCTGATGTATGACACAGTTGTCCTCCATGGAGCCATCACGAGCCAGGTACCTCCTGCCACCAACCCAGGGCCATGGTTTTGTCTCTGGAGTCAACCTCAAAAGTCAGTGTTGTCATCACCAAACCTGTCATTCCACATTCCTTTGCACGCTGTAGATTTGCCTGCAATTTCTTTCTGCTTTCAGTTAAAATTGTGCCATGCTCATGCTGCTCTCTCTCGCCCAAAATCACTTTTCCTGCCCACTGATTGCCAACCTGCCTGCTGAAACACTGGGTAACACATGAGTCACTCCATAATGAGAATTCTGCTCTTCTGGACCTGAGCTACTTCCATCAGCTCCAGAAATTCAGCAAGTGCAATTGCAGACTCAAGTCTTGATGTCAGAAGAGTTGTTAAAGTCCTTTATTCCATTTGTCT
Organism: Mystacornis crossleyi; assembly: GCA_013400655.1. Taxonomy (NCBI): domain Eukaryota; kingdom Metazoa; phylum Chordata; class Aves; order Passeriformes; family Timaliidae; genus Mystacornis; species Mystacornis crossleyi. The sequence goes on along the minus strand of VYZQ01046854.1, from coordinate 29,408 downwards.
CTCTCCTTTTGTGTTCAAAGCTGTACAACAATTTCCCATCTATAATGAAGTACTTACCTGGGGCCCACCAAACCATTTTTAAAAACTGGAGGTTGTTGAAAGATTTCATGGAAAAGGAGATCAACAAACACAAGGAGGACTGGAACCCCTCGGAGTGCCGGGACTACATCGACAGCTACTTGCTGGAGATCTCCAAGGTCAGCACTGGGGAGAAAACCCTCCTGGTGTGGGGCTTAGCAGTCAGAAGGGATGGGAAATGAGCCCAGATCCTCCATCTGAGCTGCCTGGGTGGCCTCTTATGAGCTCAGGACAGACGTCGGGTTGAGGCCACCCATCAGCAGGATGGGGATGCAGGGGATCAGCAGCTCCTGCCAAAATCCTTGGGGGAGTCTGGACTGAGCCTGGTGCCAGGACACCCTCACTGTTCCTGTGGCACTAACACACCTTCTCGTGAAGGACCATGACAGTGACACCTTCCGGGAGGAACACCTCATGGCCTGCACACTCGACCTGCTGTTCGCTGGGACCGAGACCACGTCCTCAACCCTCCGCTGGGCTTTGCTGTTCATGGCCACATATCCAGAAATTCAAGGTACAGTTAAGAAAAACCAGTGTTTTCCCTTGCTCTTATCCCTCACCGCTTTGTGAGACACCAGGTGGGAATGTCCCCACACTCAACGTAAGAGGTGTAAACAGTGGCCCAGGGCCCTTGGTGGACTCTTACAGCAATAACCTTGTATTATTCCAAGGGTTTTTCCCCAGGCTGATTCCTGCTCTCTCCCCCCAGCCCGGGTGCAAGCCGAGATTGATGCAGTCATCGGCCAGGCACGGTCACCAGCCCTGGAGGACAGGAACAGCCTGCACTACACCAACGCTGTCATCCACGAAGTGCAGAGGAAGGGCAACGTTATCCCTTTCAATGTGCCAAGAATGGCATCAGAGGACGCTTACCTGGATGGCTACTACATCCCAAAGGTAAACTCTGGAGCACTGGGACTCCAGGGAGACTCCCAGCTCCCCAGGCACAGCGTGCCAGGCCAGGTCCCTCCTGTGCAGACACTGTCCCTGCCCTGTCCAGAGTTCGCTCCTGCTGAACATGGATTTTTGCCATACAAACAATGTTCTGCCGCTCCCAGAATGGTGCCACACCCCCACACATGCCTTTGAGGCACAGATCCCAGCTCCCAGCTCTTACAGGAACTTTGACCCAAGATTACAATAGATAAAAATTATGCTGATGAGGGAGAAATGCAGTTATATAACTGCACCTCCAGACAAGAAGGAGAAAGATCTGGTCTGGCCCTGCAGTGGGGTGTTGCACAAATAATTGCAGTAGAATTTGACTATGGATGTTCTTCATGGAGAGGAGACTCCCCTCCTGCTGTCAGTGCCAGAGAAAGCGTGATTTATTTTTCTTTTTTCCTCTTAGGGCACTGTTATAATGGCAAATTTAAGCTCTCTGCTGTTTGACAAGAATGAGTGGAAAACCCCTAATGCTTTTAACCCTGAGCATTTTCTGAAGGAGGGGAAGTTCTGGAAAAACGAGTATTTTCTCCCATTTTCTGTGGGTAAGATTTGCTGGCTTGTGGTGCACATGTGGGCTTGGGTTTCCAACTGCAGGGTGGAGACAGAGAGGAAAATAGCAATTTAAAGGGGAGATGCACCCTGGGAGGTGCTGCTCAAACTGCTCCCATGGCCTTGCCAAGGCACCAGAACCACACTTAGGGCCCTTTCTTGTCTCTCTCCACACACACAGAAGAGAAATGAGGATGAATAAAAAACCATGAAAACTCCAGAGACCTTAGGAACACCTTCACCAAGGCAAGAGCATCGCTCTGTGCTCCTGCTCCCACATGGCTGAGCCCACCAGGGGCCTCACTGTTGCCACCACAGGGTTCCCCAGCCAGCAGCTTCCCTGGGAAGTTGCTTTTAACACCCGTTTCCCACACCAGCATCACACAGCTCTCTTTGGTGAGCTCTCCCAGCACGGGCACATCCAGGTCATGTGTGTGCATGTGAATTGTCCTCACAAAGTCATGTAATTTTGGGGGGCAGACCATGCTGTAATGCCAAAGTCATTACTGGGAAGCTTAGTTGAAAAACTCATCCAGGAAGGGGGTAACACAGTGGGACCAGAGTCCTAAGGGCAGGCAGAAGCATTTTCAGCAGCAAAGCACAGCCTGAGCTTGCTGTGGGTTGCTGTCTCCGCAGGGAAGCGTGCCTGCCTGGGCGAGCTGCTGGCCCGCGCTGAGCTCTTCCTCTTCTTCACATCCCTGCTCCAGAAATTCACCTTCCAGGTACCCCCGGACACCAAGGTCAGCCTCCAGCCCATGTTAGGCATCGCAATGGCCCCGCAGCCCTACAAGATCTGTGCTGTGCCTCGGTAGGGAAGCCTTGGCTGCCATCCTCACATGGAAAATCCTTGGTCAGGGGTGCTGAAAACAAGCCCTTGACAGCTTCGGGGGGCAGCTGGGCGCTTTCTTTCTTTCAAAGCAATTGCAAAATCATTTCTTTTACAAGTAGACCTTGCACTCTGTATCCCATGATCATGGGATCAGGTGATCAGCATGGGAGCTGCCAGGGCATTTTTTACGCTTGCCCTATGGCACTGTAAATGAATAAGGGGCTTGGGGCTTTCCTAATTTTGTGATGGCTGGCCACGGTCACCTTGGCAAAATGAGGGACACTTTAGAGATTGCACTGTTGAGGCTGTGGCTAGGTACAGTGGGACAGCAATACCAGCCTTTTATAACATTAACACAAGTATTACTTGACATTTCCTTAATATGTACTTCTCTAAAAAGTGTCACTCTGTAACACCTGTCTTGTGCATCAATAAATCTTTATCAAAACACTTTCAGCATGAAGTGTTCTGCAAAGTGAAGACCAACACAGGCCATGTCTGGCACTGGCCGTGGGCTTCAGCCGTGCCCTGGGCTCCAGCCCCTGCTCTGCTGCAGCACTGCAGGAGGCTGGCTCTGTAGAAGCAAAGGCAATTCCTACAGAAGCGATGGAAAAAATGATCCTGACGGCACAATTACAATATAGAATTACAATATGTAATTACAATAGAATTACAATATGCAAAATCCTCCCCGTTTACCTGCCCAGCATCACGGAGTGGCTGCTGTGTCCAGGGGCAGCGGGGCGAGCTCCAGAAACACAAACCTGGTTAAGCCGCACTCAACAGTTTAATGAGGAAAAGGATACCTTGGAAAATAAAAGCAACAAATTATTTTAAACCATCACCTACACAGTGAAACCATCCCAAGATTGGCTTGGTTACTGGTTAACACCAGTAAATGCTCTGAACTGGGAAACAGCTGCACCACAGGACCCCATTGAGGCCTCCAGGCAGAAGCTGCAGCTCCCAGGAGCAGGATGGGGGCTGCCTCAGGAAATCAGCCCAGCACCAGGAACACACACCTCCAGCTCCTGCTCTCCTGCTGAGGACCCGAGCAGAGAGCAATCTTTTCCTCTTCATTTTCAGTTTTCCCTGGAGTACTGCTCACGTGTTCCTAGAGGAAGCAAATTTCTCCCAGGTGAACACAGCTTCTGGCAAAGCTCCTTCAGCACCGGACTGGGTCGGGGGTTCTGCCACCTCTTCTGATTTTCTGTGCCGGTGGAGACAAGAGTTTGGACTGAGATACTGCTTCTGGTACTTGAGGCTGTTTCACAGACCCACAAGGTGGAGAAAAGAGGACACATGGTGGGACACAAACCAGTCCATTTGTAAAATGCAGACTTGGCTTATCCCATTCCTAGTGAGAATGGGGTGGTCAGCCCTAGCCCTCCACCCCTCCTCTCCTTATGCCAGCTGCCCTTCAACCTGCCGCCACCATGGGCTCCCACACCTCCCCTTTCCAGCAGAAACAAGAAAGTCATGTGACTTTCTAGGCCTGATATCCTTTCTTTTCCATTCCTGAGAGAAGCTGAAGAGGAAGGCTGCATGCCTGGAATTGACTGGGAACAGGGGAGGGGAGCAGTGACGAGTTTCTGCTGTGTGCAGCATTACTCCCAAAACACTTCCAGTCTGCAGGTGTCATCTGACTGTTTTGGTACATTTTCCCCCCAGTGCTTTGCTCAGATTCCCATTTCCTTTCCCAAGCTGCTGCTCTATCCGAAAGTTTCCTCTGTAGGCCTCTGCTGGGTTAGTTAAATTCCACAAAAAGAATGCATTTCACAGACTTCTTGAATATTTTGCCCCCTCCACCAAAACCATTTCCCACACACAACTGACCTCAGCTCGTCCTTTCCTTTGCACTCAGGGCTTTAATCCTGCGCTCCTTTTCTGGGGACACCCCTCACTGAACACACAAAGCCCCTGCTGCAGTGCCTGGCTCTTCAGGAGCTGCCAGGAAGCTGCAAGCAAACAGGGTCAGGGCTGAACACATCCTGCAGCTCGGCTAAGGCTTCCTGCACAGCCGAGCACCTCTTCCCTTCCCCTCTCCCTCACACACCTGCAGGCTTTGGTGTTCAGTGTCTGAAACTGCTTTTATGTCCAGCCTCAGAAAGCAGGAAAAACACTTCTTCCATAATGGCTTTACATTCTGTGGGACAGGCCCTTCCACACTGAGGAATCCACGCAGCTCCTCCTCCTCAGATCTTCACTCTGCAGGGCTGAAGGCTGCCTGCTCTTTCCCAACACCACTTCTGGGCTGGGGGCAGCACTCAGGGAACAAGAGCTGACAGTGAGGCTAAGAATGGAGCACATAAATCACCTGCAGAGCAGCCTGGACAGGGCAGTTTCCTTTCCCAAATAAAAGCAAGCACAGTGATTTAGAGCTGTGCCTGTCCTCTGAGGTGGGGCTGAGAACAGGCAGAGACCCTCACCCACCTCACAGCAGTAATTACTGAGGTCACTTCACAGCTCATGTGTAGAGAGGTTTGATCTTTGCACTTCTCAAGGCCCCCTGCCCAGCTCTGAGACTGTGTGCTGAGCAGAGGGAACCAGCTTTGGGTGGCAGGAATGAACTGGAAACTGCAGAGGAGAGAGCAGCACAACCCCTTACATCCACACCCTCAATTATAATACGTATTTATCCTGAAACAGGACATTTTAGATGGTGTAAATGTACCAACGTGTAGAACCAGGTCATGCTTTGCCCAGAAACACCATCTAGGGACCATTAAATACATTGCTTGGAATAAAGACACCGAGGAATTCATTTTAAAAATCTTTATGCGAATATAAAAGAATTTTTCCCAAAGAAAAAAATAAAACCAAAAGTTTAAAAATTAGTGCAAATTTTTGAGTTCTATGCAACACAGTGTTTACATTTGTTTTAAACAGAAGATGTAGACACCGATACACTGAAAACCTTAACTCCAGTTTTAGGGGAAGGGGGAAAAGAAACAAGTAAGAAAAGTACTGTACTAGACATTACCAACTCCTAAACAATTGCTTTTGTTTTCTAATTTCTAAACCATTTATGGCTACCTAAATAGAACATCAGTATTGCTTATATTACTTATTTCCAAGTAAGTGTGTATCATAGAAAATAGAATACCCATATACATATATACTTTTAATGACCAAAAATCAGGTGAAAATTTATTTTCAGTGAAGGTTTCTTAATCCACTATATAATAAGGTTGTTGCAAAAGAATCTTCTCAAAACTGCTGCCTGACCCATCTTGAGTAAAAGAACCTACTAGTCCATATTTTGTATTATTGCTATAAAACACTTCTCTTCCATAGTAATTAATCTTATATAAAAAATAATTAGCACATGATATGTCAATCAGAACACATTTTTTGTTTCTTTGGATCAACATTACCCGTTTTACTGAAAACTGGCTAAATTACTAATAATGCTGTTTAACTTCAGCAGTATTCAGTGATTTCACCTCATATTTGAGTCTGCTCTGAACTGTGCTGATGGGATGGTGCAAATTCATCCTGCAGGAGAGCCAAGGGGCCTCTTTGCTCCTCCTGCCTCAGCAGTGGTGCATCACAGGACGTGGCCTGACAGAGCTCTGCTCTACGTGTTGGACACAACTCACCCGGAACACAGCAGAGCTTTTAGCAGCTTTTTTGGTTTGACACGAGTGAAGCAAACATTCAAACGATCCTGATCTAATGGTCCTTCCTGCACAGCCAGATGAGCTGATGTGAATACAACACCACGGCTTATAAATCCAGTATTTATTTCTACACATCAGCTCCTCGCTCACAGGGCAGAACCCAGGTTTAACCAGTCCTACAACAGCTGCTTTTAAACAGGTTCTCAGTCCCAAAGAAACCCTTGAGCGATAGTCACAGGCTTCACTCTTAACAGTTGGAAAAAGTCTCAAATAAGCAACATTTCATCCACTACCTGAAAACCAGATTCATTTTGGCAACCCCAGCACGATTACTGGGGACAACTGTGCCTTGAAAAAGGCTGCTCCCTGCCTGTAGCTCAGGATTTAAATTCTTTCATCACTAGTCAGAAGACAAACTTCCAATTAAATGATAGGGAGGTTCTTGGTTATTTTTGGTCCCAGGGTCTGCAGTTTTGAGAAGTCTAAGTCAAAGACGTTTGCTCCGAGTTTGTCACTATTCAGCACCTGACAGACTACTGACACAGCTCCACTACTGTGAGAAGTACAACAAACCAAGCCTACCAACTACATGAGCATTTGAAGGACATCCATGAAAGTTTCCATGCTGCAAAGAACGAGGGTTAAGAGACCCATTCAACACCATCAGACAGCTCCACGTTTCACTAGAACACACCAAGGGCCAGACTGGAGGAATGGAAGCATCGTGCTCAGACTTCATCTCCTGCTCCACTGCTCACCCCCACCTCCCACCCACACCACTGGTGGATTAAATATGTACCCTAAAAACACCAACTCCACTAACACCACTGCAGCAATGAAAGACCTCAAAACCCACGAGGTAGTCCAAAGAAGCAGAGAGTCCTGAAGAAGACCACCACAGACAACTCTCCAACAGCCACTTGCCTGGCTCGTGCCACACTTGCACGAGACTGGCTTTTAAACAATGCCTTTGGAAGGAGGAGATCTGTGGAACGCCTGTTCATACACACAGCACGGTAAAACCACCACCACAACTAAGAAGCAACCCTAAGTATCAAAAATGAACACTTGCCTTTTCTCTGGCATTACATGCAATGCCCAGTTAAAAATTTAGGGTGTTGGGGAAGGAAGAAATCAAAGGACAAGCTATAGTGAGGGGCAGGCAAAAGGACAGACTATCCAAATGTGTCACAATTCAAAAGCTAAAAATTCTGTAAAGCTGAACCCTGTTCTCAAATCCAAGATGGCCTTAATGGTGAGACAGGTGTGTTTTCATTCTCACATGTAGCTGAATTTTATATTAGATGGTGGGCTGCTACAGCACCCTCAAATACTTAATTTAATTGTATTTATTTCATTTTAAGGGCTGCTGCAATTTTATTCTATTTAACTATGGGTGTAATGAACTTTTTCTAGACCATTTGCAAAGAACAGACATCAACAGGTTTCTTAAAAATACAATTTAAACCAAAAGTAAGACATTTGGGAAATAAAGTCATAAGTTTTGTGAAAGACAGGAACTTCCTGCACACAGATTTCAGGTATCAACCCCCATTTCATCTTCTATCAAACTATTATGGTTTATGCACTTTTCTCCCTGCCAACAAACAAATCTCTGCTGCCAGTAATTGCCAAAGCCATCTCTCATTCCTCTGACTAGCACAGTTAGTTCAGAATAACCCAAGTGAAACTACATTTTAAAAAAAGGAAATGCAATTTCCATGCACAGGGTTGTATAAATACGTTGAAATAAATGGGGCTCCTTCCCATCTAATCCCCTTTCTGCAAATAAATGCAGTCTACCAATATGCCAGACTTTTAAAATATAGCCCAGACTTTTGAGTTACTATAACAGCTTTTTTCTTACCCAGGAAAAGACAAGCTTTTTGGCTTAAGTGAATTCAATATCTTAAAGACAGGTTTTCCTCAGTTTATATATGCACAAACTTAAGCTTTGCCTTTTTTTTTTCCCTAAATAAACTGAGTAATTCTGCATCTCACAAAACAAATCCTGTCTTCTGTTACGTAACAACTGGTACCACACCTTTATTTTCTTCTTCTATAAATGCAAGTATTTTCTTGCATTTAAAATTGTACTTTCTATTCTAAAAAAGTCTTCTTTTAAAAGACGTTACCAATCTTTTAGCTCTGTTTTCAGAAGAGCCCAGCAAAAATGCCCAATATTGCCAGTTTCCTGAAGTACACCTTTGCATAACATCTTCCCATTATAAAAGTCAGCTTTCTAGCCCAAACCCATTTAAATAAATTTTTAAATATATATTGCCAAATTTCATATTTACAATATAATCTGAAGGCAAATATAAATCTTTTAAGTTGTGCTTGTGCATGCTGCAGTTATTAAATCTACTCGGAAAACTACGTGCTACCTTCTGGCTGATCACCTTAATCCTTTCCTGACAGGTTCTGATGTTGGAATTTACAGCTGCCCACCATTCTAACCCCCTCTTTCATCAAGTAGGTAAAGTGGAAGGTATAAAACATTTAAGGACACTTTAGCCTGTGAGTTTTCCTCATGTCCTGGCGTTTAATCCGACGTCGCACCCGGTACTTTAACGGTGAGGTTCCTCCTGGTGTTGGTGACGTGCCGCTGCTGCGCCAGGAAGGAGCGGCCGGGCCCAGCCCCGCAGCCGCCACTGCTGCCAACCAGCCTGGCTTCCATGCCCAGCTTCTGCAGGGTCAGGCTCTGCAAGGGAGTTAAGTGACAACACCAAAAACAGAAGGAAAAAATATTACCCATCCCGTTCATGCTTACTTAGTATGCACACAGGATTTTTTCTGCTGTATTTCTTAGATTAACTAAGATTTAAGTGGTGTGTGTAGCAAAATAGGTTTTTCTGATTTCGGATACACCAGTAAGTGAATTTTTGACCCACCTTGTTATACCATGCAGTTACAATCAGCTTTTCCTCGTAGTCACGCAGCTTAGCCATTTTGAATTCATTCTGCAGAGAGACGAATCTCAGTGAAAACACAAATTTTATGTGCATAAACTTACTGCAGTCCACTGAGAGAACTAAATGCAGGCAGCAGAAATGCTTCAATACACAAAGTAACTACAAAGCCTAGAAGTGTAAACAAAAATACTTTCATAAAAGATTGAGAGAGAAATATCAGCCTGCTTTAAGAAGAGGCTAAACTACACAAGTCGCAGTTAGAAACACAAATAGAACTTGGAAATGTACTCTGAGGGTTTGTGTGGGGAAATGCACTAGAGGTCTGCTGTGTATCAGAAAATCTATGAATAATTTAGTAATTTTTTACCTGAAAAGAATGTACCTCCAATGACTGACTAATGGCAATTATATAATGTACTTCCCTAGTACACATTACATAAAAGAAATGTGAGGCCACAGCATTTATAAAGCCAGACTTATCAGCCTACTGAATCATGTTGAGGAGTTCTGCATTTTCTCAGGCCACTATTCCAACTAGTCCCATCAATACTGCTGCGAAACTGAATGCATTTCCCCAACTTTTTTGATATTTGGACTACTGTCAACAATCCTTTCAGAATTTCAGCCAAGTAGATTTTACTGAATCACTAAGAAACAATATCTTGAATGCCTAATATCAGAAACAGAGCGTATTACAAGTTATTATTAAATATATGTATGATTTTTACCTCTAGTGCTTCAATTCTTTTGTCTTTTTCCATGATCTGTTTTCTGAGCAACATAATTTCTGCTGATGCTGGATTTAGCTTGGGGTCTAAGGTTTTTATCACCTGGACAAGGCAAAACAAGAGCATTACAAGTCAGTTTGATTCTCAACAGCTCTGCATCTCATCTGCCGACGGGAGGAATGTGAGAACAGGCTGGGCACTGGTCAGGCTGTTCTACAGAGAGCAAAGGGTACAAAGGAATCCTTACTGCACCTCATGCTCAGCCTAAACCCTATTTATTCTCTCAGACTTAACTGACTGCAGTTGAACAATCTGACTAAAAATGCAACACGTAGCTACTAATTTTAATTGGGGGTGGAAACACACTCAATCTGTTTAACAATTTATGAGGGAGGAATGCATATGTTCAGAAACATGCCACTCACATTCCTTGCTTTTTCAAGGTACATTTTATATCTTTCTTCCATTGCTTTCATATCCTCATCTTTTTTTCGTAAAGCTGCTTCCAGCTCTCCAATCTTCTGGGCTGTTTACAGAAATTATCAACGAAGACATACAAAACAAAAACAGACATGGTTTTTCAAGGCTTCTGTGTTCTCTTGATTTCAGCAACCCCCAAGCAGAGAACTATGTAGAAGCTAGAAGATTTAAGTTCTTCTTTTTGTTTCAGTTGTCCCACCTGACCCTGAAATCCCATTTTGCAGAGCACTGTGCAACAAACCTCACCCCCCGCAAGATCCTCTCCTACCACGGCACACAAAACCCCTTCACACCCCCCAGTTCAGATTTAAAGCTAAGCTGCAGCAGAAAGCCTCACCCAGACAAGCATCCCACAGTCCAGTGGATATGGGAATCATTTCAGAAGAAACTTAACATAGTCTTATGAAAAAAATACCAAAAAAACCCCCCACAAAACAACTCACGGTTCTGACTGTCATCAGGCTGGAGCTCTGCAAGATCAGCCTCTTTCTTCTGTAACTCATCATGAACCTCGTTCAACTTTTCCCTATGAATGGAAAGTTGGGCTAAGGATTAAGCTCACAAATAATTCCAGGTTTAACAGCTGAAAGCATAAACTTCCTGACAGAAGTACTTAAATAACTATTTTAAGCTCTAGCAATTCTTCAGGGTTTGAATAGAAATATTACTATCGTAAAAGTTGTGACTTCTGAATTGACCCTTCTCTAGTTAAAACCAGGGAAATGAACAATTAAGCCCCTCCAGCATCGTCTTAGGAAGAACTACATCTGCTGAAAGGACTGGAAATGTTTCAGAAGAGTGGAATACACTTTCAGCGATGGTTTTAGCAGTCTGGTGTAGAATCAGAACAGTTAAAATGCTGATGGTGATGAAGACACAGTGAAGTGGTACTGGTATTACGAGATCATCATCGTCAGAGTAAACAGAACTACACCACCAGTATTTAACTCACTTTATGCATAATTCTGAAATCAGTGGCTTAGAAAAACAAGACATCCCTACCAAGATTTAAGCAGTTCCTGTGCTGTATTTAGTATAAATAAGCTATTGTGGATGCATGTGCCTTACTTACATGTGTGCTGCCAGCTTCTGCTTCAGGTTGCTGGACTGTGAAAGGAGAGAGTTAAAATTCAGTTACATTTCAGTATTTCATAACCACGCAACATTCAAGTGCTCTCACAAATCAGCCAAGAACGCACAGCACAACTAAATAAGCCAAAGCAAATAAATCCATTGGATGATAAAACTACAGATTTTTTAAAGTAGAAGGTAGAAGGGTTAGTTCCATAAAGAAGGTGGGGGGAAGGAATCACATAAAACATGAGTTTTTCAACTGAACTGCAGCTGTGGGGGTTATTTCTCAGATACACTGAAAAATAAGAGGCACATCTAAACAAAGGACTTGCTGCTACACTGGAGGACTTTAAACAAAACTGGCAATGTATCTTCAAGGCCAAGAAGTCTGAACTTTCACTTACTCCTTCAGTCTTGGATCCCTGCTCCTGTAAAGTCTTTTGGAGATCTTCAATTTGCTGCTGTAATCCCCCAATACGCTCTTCATTGAGCCTTTTAGGAGAAAAAGATAGTTATTGCCCACCTAAATAGTCACACACAGACTTGTCTGTTTCATTAACTTTTTAGAGGGTCTACCGAGCAGGACTTAAGCCACAAAAAACAGATTTCAAATGCTTTTAGTCTGACTGGAACTTCTGCTGAAACAAACACATGGAGCTTTGTCAAACATTTTGTAATGAAATTCCTGTAATCGTTTTAAGTTTTGAGAAAACACAACTATGAAAAATTCTCATTCTAGTAAACTGCTTTAGCATTCACTGATAGAAAATTCATGGTCTAAGAGTCTGAAGATCTAAAAACAGAGTTCACATTCATTCTTGGTCTACCAAGAATCACTCACAGCTAAGAAGAGAGTCTTGTAAGCAACACTTCCTTCAGGGTATGGTACACACAGACCTACCACATCTCACCACACCACACTTAAACCACCTTCCTTCTTCCTTGCTTCATAATCCTTCATTTATGACTACAGTGGTGAAAGAGAAGGTTCCTACACAGTGCTACACTACAGATGCACAGCACAGGTCACCCTGAAACTCCAGAGATCACTTTTAGTTGTATTTTAAGGTGTAGTTTCACCCATCACCTTTTCTCGGTTTCCAGCTCGTTCACTGTCCGGTGCTTCTGCTCCAGCTGCTCCTGGAGCTCTGCAATCCGCTCGTTTTCTGATCCTTCCTGTTTCAGCAGGAGCATCTTATTTTCATGCTGCAGCCGAATAAACATTTCTCTGAATCAAAAACAACAAAAAAGTCACTGTTAATTAAGAAGGTGACTACGAGGAAGAAGTCATAGTCCTGTTCACTCCCCCAGCCTTAGAGGGAGCCAAGCTAGTTCTGCTTAATGATATAATTGGGGTAACAATGCCATTTGTTATTAAAAGGTACCTTAAAATACTGGAAAACTTTAAGAGATATGAGCAGAATTTTAAAATGTCACTCCAAACCCAGATTCATATACAGCAATCCAATATGACTTTAGGAAAGAAAACAAAGTAATTACAGTATGGGGAAATAATTAACACCTACATGGGGGCAAAGCAAGGAGTGGGATAAAGAATCACATTGATGAAAGTACTGAACTTTCACACAGGCAGCATTGTGCCCCACCTATGAATATCCCAAAACAACCTCAAACCTTTTGTCTCACCTATATTCCACTGGCAAAATTTCAGCAGCAAGATTCTCATGGCTTTTAAAACGAGATTCACCTGAAATCACACGAGGGGTTTAATTTAACACACTTAAAGAAACCTCTAATACAAATAAAAAAGCCTCTAAAGATAAAGCAGTACCTGTTTGACTCAGGTGATCCTGCTGCATCTGTGCACACCGGAGCTCCTCATTTGTCTCTCTTAATGCATCACACTGCACTATCAGTCTCTAACAAGACACATTTGAGGTGGAATTAGGTCAGGCTGCACCACTTTTAAAACCAAATAATATTAATCAGAAGTAATAATGACACATGCACATTTTAAGGTTGGTCTTGATCATGGAGATCTCTCACAACCTTCATGACTTAGTGATTTCATATTAGGTTTTATATGGGTATGCACACACAGAGGGCACTAAACTTCACTTTTATGGTGGCACTACTTCCAGGAAGGTTCTCCTTAAGCAGAGGATTTGAGAGAGATTTATTAGGTGCTCAAATAAACTCTTAAAGGGACTTACCTCTTTTTCTTTCATTAAAGCTTCGTATTTTTCTTCAAGTCGCTTCATTTCAAATGCCAGCTTATCAGCTCTTTTGGATTCCTCAGACAGTTTGTTATGAAGCTCCTGGACCTTTTCATAAAAACATTATTTAGCACAGGAATGTTGCAAGATGCTTCTTCCAAAAGCTATATTAAAACAGTCGCCCCTGCCCAATTCAGGCAAAATAAAACAGTTGATCCCTCAAGCTTAGGGAAGAGGAGATGGGATGGGGGCCTATGTGTTTTCGGGGGGGGTTGTTGTGGTTTTTTATTTTTTTTATTTTTTATTTAACTCTCTTAATCACTACAAAAATTAAAATTAAACTTTTAATTTCAATGAAGAAAGATAAGAATATAAGAACATAGGCACATAGTGACAGGACAGGGGGAATGGGTTCAAATGCAAAAAGACCAGGTTTAGATTAGGTATTAGGAAAAAATTCTTTACTCTGAGGGTGGGGAGGCCCTGGCACAGATTGCCAAGGGAAGTTGTAGGTGTCCCACCCCTGGAAGCGTTCAAGGTCAGGTTGGATGGGGCTTGGAGCAGCCTGAGATAGTGGAAGGTGTCCCTGCCTATGGCTGTGGAATGAGATGATCTTCAAAGTCCCCTTCCAACCCAAACCACCCTACGATTCCATACAAATGATCTCAGTTACAGCTGATCCACCTCTCCCAGGCACACAAATTACTTCAGGTCAGAGTAAAGAAGAAAAACCTGCAGACTATGGACTCTCACATCAGTTGATAGGGCAACTACAGTTAAGCTTGCCAGTCTAACAAACAGGGAAAAACCCACAAGGGAATGGCAGGGTATGAAGGAGTTTTCACAGCTACGAAATTCCAAAGGGACTGTGTAGGGTTGTTAAGGTGTTCCTGGCTCCTGGGGAAAAATGAACCTTTCAAACCCAAGTGCTGCACTACCTGTCTTTTGTAGGTTTCCAGCTGAGCTCGTGCTGCGTTGGCTTTCCTGAGCTCATCCTCCAGACTGACTGTGTTGTGCATGTACATCATGTTGGTCTCCTGCAGGGACTTGACCTGCCTGCGGAAATCGTTCAGATCCTGCAGCTTCTTCCGATACACTTCCACCGTTGACTCCAGCTTGCTTGCCTTGTCTGCAGTGGCCCTTCAGGTAAAAACAGCAATTAGAAGGGGAGATTACAGAACTCTAACTCTGCTGACACTATTTTCAAAGAGAGATGAGACAGGCTTAGCAGCAGTTACATCTCACTGCTTTATTTTTAAATGTACAATCAGCACAAACTTGCTGAATAAAACTGAAATCGACCAACCTCCAAGTGAGACTGACAGTCACATGCCAGAAATATGAGCCAGGGTTAGTGGGTCAAATATCCCTAAGGAATTCTGTGGCACCACAACATCCTGTGCTGGACAGTCATCTCAAAACACTGGTGTGTTCTCAGTGGGGATTATGCGGAATTGGAACACAACTGCTCTATGAGAATCATCACTGGCAGATATGACCAAGAACTGTCAGCGGATCATTAACAAAAATCTACATGGTAAGAAAATATTGAGACCACAAATTTAAAATTAATTTTAGTATCTGTGTTTACTATCTGCATTCATATCTCACCAGAAGCTGGTACAAGAAAATAATGGAAAAAAATCTATCACTAGGATTTGTTTCAGATGTTATTTAAGAACCACTAAGTTAAACACCTGAAATCACTTTTCTTTCCATGTTTTATATATATTATTTTATGAATAGCGGACCTGCTTTCACAATACAACTTATTTTGGATATTTTTTGGGTGGTCTGGTATTTCATGCAGTTAACACAAGCTGGAATGTTACATTAAATTCTCTTGAAGGTTACTGTGTGTTTCATCTTCATTTTGTTAGGGATCTCACTAATCTAAATCTGGCCTAGAATGCTGACACCAAAAGTTAGGTTAAAATTCTTGCTGTATATATTCTTTTCTACATGAGAACTTCCACTTTCTGTCCCACATGAAGAAGCTGAAGTTCTGTAGTCGTTAATTCCACTTCACAGACAAATTCCACATGTTATTCTTGTCAAACAATGGAGCCTTTCCCTGAAAGTCTGCACTTCACCTCTGCTTTGCCAAAGATCTCAGGCAGGTAAGACCTGCAGAAGTAACACCTCAAAAGAATCTTGTTAAATACAAATCCTTGGATTTAGCCATTAAATCCTAATGTGTGTGTGGAGCTCTCCCTGCTACATACCTAAGAATGTCATTTTCATCCTTCAAGGCTCTCGATTCTTCTGCCAGAGAGGTCAGTTCATTGTTTCTATGTTGCAGCTCAATCAATTGTTTTTCTAGATCTTCACAGTGGACACGATAATCATCTTTAGCAGCCTCAAGCCTACCACAGATCAAAACCAGGACTTTTGTTAGGAATTCATCATTACTGCGCAGTTTCATTTAGTACTAGAATTACTAAAAATAAATAAGATAGCAGGAAAACTACTGATTTAAGGAGCTGGAAAAATGTTCCTGTAAACATGGAACATTTTGTTGTCTACCTGTTAAATCACAACGGATTGTACACTGCAAATTTACCACATCAGTATTAAGGAATCACATGAAAAGTGATTTTTGTTTCCCAATGTGGATCACAGAAGACACTAACACGTGAAAGAAATCGGTTCAGCAGAGAGACATGGTGGTGTTGGGGGGGGTTAGGGTTTGTTTTGTTTACACACAAATCATTTCAGCCCTCATTTTTGCCTTCCATCACCTTTTTGGTAGTACTAAAGGGCTATGCCAATTACAAACCAACACTTCTTACAACAAGTAACACATTCTTTTTCTATTTCAATATAAGGACTGTCTTTAAAATATGTTTATACAGCACTAGAAAGCTTTTAATGCGAAAGAAATTTAAATGGAAAATCCCCAAAGAGTACCAAAAATTTTCAGAGTACATTAGACACATGAGAGATTTTTGGGGGAAATAATGTCATACCTGAAGTTTTCTTCTTGCAGTTGTTCCAGCTGCAACTGTGCACTAAAATACTTTTTTGCAACCACAGTATTTGGATCATCAAGGGAGTCGTCTAATTGCTCTAGTCTGTCATTCATAATCTCATTTTCTGACATCAAGCTGTTTTTTTCATCCTGGAGGGCAGCCACCTAGCACAGATAAAACAGCATGAACACTGTAAGACCTGTCCAAAGAACTGAGGCAAGACAGCAATACATTACCAAATTAGTTCATGAAAAAGGCTGAGCGTTTAGGAGTTTTAGAATGTAGTTTACAGAGCACACTTGAGCATACAGATGCTTTAGTGTATGACAGTTATGAAGCACTAAAGGAAAAGTCCCTCTAAATAAAAAGACAAATTTCTGTAACTGAAACCACGGTAAAAAAGGCAGACAAAGTGATATGGAGAGAAACTGGTACTTCCATCAAAAACACCACGGACGCCGTACAAAAAACTCCGAGTACCGGTGCAAGAAGTGCCCGTCTTGCCTGCACTTGACACCCAGAAGCAGCACGGCCTGGCCAGCACGCCCAGGCTGCCGTGCTCAGCGGGGAATGGCTGCAGAAGCGGGGTGGGCCGAAGCGCACACGCACGGACAGCCTGGCCAGCTTCAGGGGAGCATGCAACCCCCGCAGCGCCACACACGGCTACCCGGTGTCACAGCTAAGCACAGGGGCTACCACACTTCGCTGACAGGAGCCAGCTTCACAGCCAGAGGGATTAAGAGGACAGAACCTTTAAAGTTTGTCTAGTGAAAGCTGCTGTGTTAATTATAACGTCCTGTCGAACGTACGAGCACGTAGCGTGTGTTAGTCACTGGCATTGAAACAGGGACAATGTGCTTTTTGGGTTATGTTTTCCTGAATCGTAAAGTAAACCTACCTTTCTTATACTCTTGGAAAATATCAAGGAAGACTGAGACCTTACAAGTGAATTTATTAAGAATTAGTTTAAATGAGCAGCGTCAAGTCAATATTACGGCTTCAAACGAATAAGATTTAAAAAAACATCATGATGACATTATTAAACATATATAATCTACAGTATGCAATATTAAGAAACAATTTGTTTGCGATCATAATTTAAAAATCTATCAGTCAAACCGATGTAGAAGTCAAACAGTAATTAATCCACCACTTCATTAGGTGCTGGCTTTCCAGGTTCACTCCTTTTTATGTACCAAACGTCATTTACTATTTACAGGCACACCAACACCTGCGAGTGGAGAGCAGATCTGAGCCCTGCTCACAGAACGCCTCCTGTTCAAGGGTCAGCCACTCCTTCAGCATGCACAGCATTCAGACTTCTAGATTAATGCTAAACATCAGCCATCTCAGACTTAAAAAAACCTAAAAATCCAACTATGACACAACTCAGAGCAAGTTTTACATCTTTTCTCAGTTCCTTTCTGGTAGCTCTCTCTTCTTTTTTACTGTTTCAACATAGCAGAAGTGGTGCCAAAGTCAACACAAATTATGAAGAGACTTTTTAAAGACACATCACAGTATTACAGAGCTGTGGTGTCATTAACTCATCTGTTCAGTCAGCAGTACCCTTCCCTTGAACACCTTTCACCTCCCATGCCACGTTACGAGCAACTGGCTTTGATAATTAATCTATGATTAATTAATAGAGAATTCTGGAAGAAAAGCCACGGAAAACAGGAGAACACCTGGGACTTCTCCTGCAGATTCTTCTCACAAGCATTTTTAGATTTCTCCTTTCCCTAGGAAGCCTTACTACTGCCTCAGGAAAAAAAGGAAATTAAATATCAATTCAATTATAGCAAGAGCTTCCTGGGCATAGCATGTAGCTCTGAGCTGCTTTAGACACAAGTATTCTACTTTTTCAGTTGTCATTGTCAGTAAGAAATGTAAAACTGGCCTCTGCTTTTGTGGGTGTTCATTTCCAGAGGCTCACACAGCCAGTACAGCCCTCTGGCTCCTACAAGAAGATGCCACCCAAATGTTGTCTTTGTGCAGAGCCAAACCTGACATGAATTGCCTTCCCAGATAAAATTCTTTCTATTCTCAGATTATAGTGCCATAAGAGAGGGGCTGACAAGTGATTTTTTTCTTTAAAAAGTTGATTGAAATGCAAATTTCTCTTTATTGTCATGAAGTCCTCTCTCTTTTTTCTCAAGAGTGACTTGATTAACTGCTATAGCCATTAAAAAAAAAAGAGGCCAATTAGTATGGTTGTTTGAAAATGCCAGCAAGGATATATCAGTTTTCATTATCTTTATCCTGAAATATCCTCCATGTTGCAATTGTGTATGAGAAAATGTTAGCAAGTTTTAGATAAATTACAAATTTTTGTCATTCATCAACTCCTATTGAAACAGTGTCATTTTCCTATGATTAAATCTAATTACTGTTTATTACATGAACTGGATTTTTTGGACACAGTAGAAAAGACTAGAGGACTAAAAATGAGAAGGGCAATTTTTAAAACCATTGATAACATTGTTTTAACACTACCTGCTACTGAGGGTAAACATTAAGCTAAGACAAAGAACCTCTGAGATAAGCTGGCACAGGACCTCAGCTTACATTTCCATCAGAAAACTTTTTCCAGTAATTGCATTTTGGAGCACAGAATGATTGTTTTTCCTTCACAAGCAGCTAAGAATTCTCCCAAAAATTTAAACAATGCAGAATTCACTTTGCCCTTCAGAATTTCTGCATTTTAACAGCAGCACCACTACATATTAAAGAAATAAGCAACTGGCTGTTTCTTACCTGCAAATCCAGCTCTTGACATCTTTGTGCCAACTCCTCTTTTTCTGCTAGTGCTTCCTGAAGGTCTTCCAAGGCTTTTTTAAGCTTTCAAAAAATACAGCAGTCAGTCACTGTGGCCCATATCCCAAATACTCAGTTATAGCTTCTAAAGTGCCTCAAATTGCTTACACCAGTTATTAAAGTAGGCTGTTAGGTGCACACACTGACACACAAACCTACATATACTCTGCCAGATCAGGATCCCTGCTCATTTCACTTGCCTTCTAAATGACTATCACATGAAGAAAGTAAATTATTGAAACACAACAACTTAGGCTAAAGGTCTAACAAAACAAAATACAGGCACATTTGAGCTGTCACCATTTCCAAACCCCTGTTAAATCAAATGCCTACCTTTCGTCTCAGAATAGAAATACTGATGCTTCTTTATGGGCAGCTACTTTTAAAGACGAGTTCATTTTATGTGCAACATCTTACAGGGTTCAAATTACCAGGAATTTTCACAACCCCTTAAAAATAACCTGAAGCACTCAGCCTGACAAGGCTGAACCTTGATGCACCCCCAGCCCTTCCTGCAAGGCAGGCTTGCACTGATCAGTTTTACCCCGTGCACCAAGATGACACAGCAGTCACTGTGGGGTTTTTGAAGAAGCTATAGAATTACATGTAAGTTTTTAGTTAATTAGCACTGAAAACCAGCATTACTTAATTTAAGGGATGGCGAGATACCAATTTATTGTTCAGGCTTGATCTACAACAGCAACACAGATCAGGCAGTTACCTGCTGTTCCACTTCACTCGATGCATCACATGGAGAAGGACTCGTTACTTCCTTGCTCATGAGCTACAGAAAGAGGCCACAGAAAAAAAGGTTAAATTAGAGGTTATAGATCTGTAAATTCACTGTCTACTGAGTACCAACTGTATTTTCCATTGTGTTATTGCATCCCTTCAATATACCAAAACAGATTAATGATACTACTCTTCATCTTATGGCTGGTAAAAGATTTAAATGGATCTAAAACAAGATGATTTTTTATCTCCCTCCTCTCAAAAGCAATCAAGTTGTCAGTAACACTGTACTGGATGAATGTGTGATGTGTTAAAGGTATCACCACCCCCTAGTCAGTCAAACTGGAATGAACCGAAGACAGGATTTGGATTAATTTAACAGTTATCACACTTCTTTGTGTCCCATTAATTGCCACTAAACAAACAATGAGAACATTACTTCACCAATACAAAGATATACAGTGTGTATTTACTAACAATTAAAGGGCTTTTTCCTCACTCAGGAATTACCGAATTATTTCCAGACCTTCTTCTAGAAAGTTTACTTAGTCAGAAAACAAACACAAGGTTTATGGATTTATTTCTACCAATAGGACACTTGCAGTGTAACCTTTACTTACTTTAAAGACTATACAGTCAATTTAAATCTAAGTTATAAAGCCTATTACCAACTCCGCTGTTACCTTGATGAGGGTGCAATTACACACCTTTTCTTCAAAATCAGTATTCAGTTTTTGCCTCTCTCCACACTCTGCTTCACAGTCCTGAAGCTCTCAAAAGCCAGTGACTGCAGAGCTAAGCTGTGAGCTGGATCACTAAGGCGATCCAACCAATAACAAATTAAGACAGGAGGAGGAGCACACCATGACAGAAATAGAAGAGATGCAGCTGCAAGCTTGTAAGACAGAGGCTGGAATGGTCTCTCAGAACAATGCAGCCTCACAAACACCATCAGCTTAACTCTGGGACCAAGACTACAGCACTGGGACAGAAATTTCAGAATCTAACTCCAGTATAATCAGTGGTTGGCAACCGTACACATTTCTTGTGTGGAACAAAAAAATCTTAAGCATTTGTTGTATATTTGGGCACCACGAGTGTAAAATCAAAACCCTTTGGCTGGGGTTTAGGGTTTCCTGGTCCTGAACCTCCCAAATAATTTAGGAAAGTACTTACATTCTTCCCTGACCTTTGCTTGAGTGAAAGAATTCACAAAGGTCAACACAAAGGTATCTGGACTTCTCAACTGACAGCATCAGGCTATGAACTGTTACCCACCTCCTGAATGGCTGTCATGACAACGTGCTGAACAGACTCTTCAAGGGTCATGATGTTCTGTATGTGCTCTGTGAAAAAGGATTTGTAGCGACTCAGGACAATGTTCACCTCGATGGTTTGAATAACACAATAGAAAGATCCAGAAGAAACTATTATCCATAAAGCTCCCTCAAAACAGGTAGTGGTCTTTTTACATAGAGGACTATCATTAACCCCCATCATTAGCATCCAGTAATATGGTAGATAAGCACAAAAAATTATCAACTTTTAACTGGACAAATTCATGCTCTGCCTAAGGAGAGATGCCATCAGAGCACACAGGATTAGTTCTGGTAAGGGGAGAGAAAACAACCAATTCAATCTTGAGCCTCTGCAGGCAAAGAGGCAATTTCTATTTTAAGGGTTTAATTTAGTTTTGCTAGATTTGCATTTGAATAGGAAGTTCTAGGTCTTGGTACCTATTTTAACAATATGAATAAACCAAACACACTTCAGACTGTATTTTTAAACTTACTCCAAACAAAGTTTTGAGTTTTATTCACAGACACTTCCCACATAATTTCTGCTTTTAAGTGAACTCCAGTTTCAGAACAGGCATTCAGCATATTAACAGTGTTGATGGATAAGAAAGAGAAGTTTCTCTTTTCCACCTTAACTATCACCTGAGGCAGTGTGCTGTTTGCTGAGCAGGTTAAGGTAGTGCCTACCTTGTTTCCTCTCACAGTTGACTGCACAACCTAAAATAAGCTGCAGGAGCCTGCCCAGTTCAGTGGGATCCGAGTTCTCAGATATCCGGGTCAAGTCTGGAATAAGCTCTTCTGCAATCTGCTGACCCAGGAACTGAAAAAAAAAATTTAAAAATTGAAGAGAAAAAGTAGACTCCCACTTTTGTACAACATGAAAATCTGGTATCATGTAGGAAATCTGGACTCAGTGAGCCAGCCAGGGAAAATGCCCTAGGAGTAAATTTGTTATTAGGTTTAGTTAACTGAGCACTTCTACAAGAAAAAGTGACAATAGTAAAAGTGATTGGGACAGTTCTCAAATATTAGAGAACTCATTTATTTTACCAACATCATAAAAGAATGAATTATTATTACTTCCAGATGGAGTTGTTTCCAAATCCTTCAAAAAGCTCCTCACGAGCTTAAACAAGTTCTGCTTCTGGGCTTGCCAGAGATCCTCAGACCTGGCAGCACATCAGGGCCTGGCACTTGGTGTCACAGCTCAGCCCAGGTGAGACCAGCAAGCCAGAACAAGATCTGGCAAGTTTTTCTAGACCATACCCATTACATAACTGTAATCAAATCAATGCATACAAAATTCAGCAATTTTTTTTAAAAACTCAAAATACAGCAGCCTTTTATGGCTACTGTACTCATCCCTGCATGAGACAGGACAAACTGATCCTTACTGTGTCCAGGAGGATTCCTACCTTGGCTCCCAGCTCCAAGTGAAGATCATAAAACCTACACTGGGGCTGCTGAGTTTGTTCTGTTGTGTACAAAAGGATTAAAACTTCTCTAGACAAGAGCAAACATGAATGCACACATTAAAGTCAACAGGATTCTGCAGCTCAGTCCTTTCAACACTCACCTGGATTGAGACAGGGTTCCCAGATCGTACTCTAAGAGCCTTATCTAAACCACACCTGCTCAAATTAATTCTATATTCACTCAGACCTCCCACTCAACTGATAATTATCATACACTTTCTGCCTAAAAGGTCCTCAGAACAAATTACAGCTTTTTTTTCTACTTGGCAAAGTCAAAGGGAGCAATAATCATCATGTTTAATGATGAGAACAACAACAAGAAATTAATTTTTCCATACCTCATGATAGTAGTCCATAATTCCTTGCAGTATCTTCTTCAAATTACTGGACTAGTTGTTGTACATGAAAGACAAGGTTACATTTTATTAAAAATCTTACTTTTTGTTAAATCAAACACTAATTTCTAATAAAATGGTTACAAGGCAGCTCTATGAGAGGACACAGGAAGAGAACTATCACAACAGAAACTCCCCATGCAATAGTGCTGGGAGGCATCTACCAACAGACAGTTCAAGCTCATTTAAAATCCCCTTGAAAAGCTTGAGCTTAATTCTGTAGGTTTCAGACTGCCAGATCCCAGGACAGCCACAACATCCAACCCCACAACCTTCACTATCTTCAGTTTTAAATACCTTTATTCTCCAGTTGTCACCAACATCTTCTTTAATGCGATTGAGCCAAGATGCATCAAACCAGGCAACATCTCTGAAACAAAATTAAATGATTAAGCAATAAGCACAGATTTAAATAAAACAGCAAATTCCCAGCATTAAGTCATCTGATGCTGAACTACACTGTCTAATGAGGCATGAATTCCTGGAGATTGCAAGGTAAACTTATGTGACAGGAAATTTCCATCCTGCTGGCTGCACTAAGGCACATTCCAGGGCTGGGAGAATTTCTGTGTGTGCCTGAGCCAGCTACGGCTGCAACACAAGGATGTGAAAACCTTTGTCATGCTGAATTTTTATACCTGATAAAGTAACCATGATGAGGTAAAGAAACATCTTTTCTTGACTAGTGCTGACATTATGTTTGGTACCTATTCCTGAAGGCTGGACTAACTATCGTTTTCTACAATTTGTCAAAGGCACTTCTTGAGAAAACGCTTTAAACTACTGGCATTTTGTATATGTTGTATGTCTCTGGTTCCCCTGGGCAGAAGGGGATTCACTTTGCCAGCATAAACAAGGATGAATTGCTGAGGGAGGTGTTTACACACACTGAGCTGCCAAGCAGCACAATCACAGCATATTTAACAATATTTAACTCTGACAGTGCACTGTTTATTCACTGGTCTCAAAGCACCTAATAAAGGGCAATCATTATCCCCACTGGCACACGAACCAACTTGGTCTTAAAAAGTTTGCCCAAAGCATGTGGCAGCCTAATACCCACATACATGGGGAGCAACCCTCAGCAAACCTTAAATCAATTTTTGCTATGTCTCTAAAAAGTACATTTAAAATCTTTACAAACAGACAGGAGGGTTTCTGAGCTCATTTTTTTGAGGAGGTGGGTTGTAATGGTGTTTAAGTCATTTCTTAATGATTACAAAATGACACTTTGAACCTGAGGTGGTAATGCAGACTTCAATTATCAATAACAATAAAATTGCAATGATGACTTGTAGCATGATGCTCTTTCAAAAAATGACTTGCGTTACAACCCTCCATGCAAATTTCAAAACTAGTGTATCACTCAGAGTACCAATCTTCATCACACCAATAGAAAAGCTAATCAAAAGTAAAATAATTTCTAACTATTAACTGCCATTGAAGTTTTACAATTCTTTTTTTCCACATGAATAATAGGTCATTTAAAACCTAGAACTTGAATCTAAATTAATTGAGCAGCTCCAGGAAGAAAAGAACACAAAGCTATGCCTTTGGAACCTTTAGTTTCTCATTCCAAAGAGGAATATACTGCCTGAAGCATGGAAATAGTGCTGATGGGAAAAGTGAAAAAGATAAATGTCATCCTTGCCCAATTATCCCCAAATACGAATTTGATACTGCAGTTGTATCAAATATGTATCAAGTATGTATCAAGTATGTATTTGTATATCTTCTGTATCAAGTATGCATTTGTATATCTTCTGTATCAAGTATGCATTTGTATATCTTCTCATCATCCTTTCCATCATGTTTTATTCAACTATTATATCATCCCCAAAACAGCAATACAAAGGAATAACCTATCTTCTGTTACAAACTGTCCACTCTGAATTTCTGCCTACTTTACCAGCAACTACGTCTGTCAAACACAAAAACCCGAGGAAATTAAATCCCTCTTCTTCCAGCTGAAGAACCAACTTACATTTGGTGAAGCACCTGAGCCATGGCAACCCCGCTGGTCAAGTCCTGGACATCTCTGCAGGGTGCAGCTGTATTGAACGTCTGCAGCTAAAACAGGGAAAAACACGGGGCTTTAGTTCAGTAGACAATAAATTACCTGCCACCTTCCTTCTCCCCTTTAAGCCACAAGCATTTAGCAAGATGTCTTTCTACTTGAAATTCTTTTTGAACCATGCAGACTGTAAGCCAACCCAATTATCTCAACACTTGTGACTGTTACGACTTGTAGATTAAAAAGTTGGTACAAACACCCACGCTCTGTTTTTTCATGCTAGGCCTCCTATTGTAAATCAGATTATGGAAAGATAACTTGGCAGACTAAAGTCATATTTATCCAGCCCTCGAATTATGTTGCAGTGCTTAGTTCTGGATGTAACTACCTAAACAGAAAGTATCATCAGAATAAGGTGTGAAATTTGATGGGGGGGGGGGGGGGGGGGGAAGAGCGTCTGNNNGGGGGGGGGGAATTCCAGTCTTTTACTGCAAGAATTTAGCGACAGAAATAGGATGGGATTACCCCAATGTTAAAATGTTGTGGGATTTTTTTCAAACTATCCCCAAGCTTATATCTAACATTTTGACAGAATTACCTGTGTATTTAGAATTGCAATATTTTATTCCTCCAAAGACAATCAGCTCAGAACTAATTATTCTAAATGAGAAAGCCGTTTCCATACACGTCAGTTCATCACAGTTACTCAGGAAAATAAGAGCCTTCTTTACCACAATAAACAAAACAGAAAGTTCATTATTAGTACTGTTAGAAGATGGAATAGAACAGCAGCAAGTATAGATACTTATAAACCCTGTCCACTGCAGAAATTGACTTCTTAAACTTACTGCATTTACAATGTCCTAAATTACCTGTCCCTCTGCAAGAGGGCTTTCAAAACTCCTGCTGAAGGACCCTGTATTTGGGAAATGGAGCTACTTGGACCAGAGTGATGGAAAAGCAGTTTCCAGCTGTGAGAATCTGAGGCAGTTTTTGCCCACTGTTTTTATAAAGAGTGACCATAATTCTGAATACTTGTTTGCTTCCTTCAAAAAGAGATGAATAAAGCCAAGGGAAAAATATGCAGAGCAAGGCTTTTTTTTTTTTTTTTAAATTTAAAAAGTGGGTTTAAATCCCGTCTTACAGAAGTGAGAAGTCAGTAATCCCTCGCAGGTTACATAAAAGATTAAGTGGAACACCACAGCCCAGCACTGCTATGCCTGAGAGCAGTGGCTTCTACTACTCCAGCAGCCTCAGCACAAGCACGGGCACGCACATTTACACTCCAGGGCTGAGCTTCCCAAAATCCAGAGTTTTATGGCACGATGTTGTGATGCTGCCATTTGGATATACCCCTCATAAGGCAAGGAAATTGCCAAGCACAGGTGTTACCCTTTCACCTGAGCCTGTTAGAGCAGATAAACAAAGCCTTAAAAAACCCTGACATGCAATACTGCTTTATACACCATCTCCCAGAATAGAAACAGCTAATTAAAATTAAGTAAAAAGCAGGACTGACAGTCTAGGATTCTCTATATATCTAAAAGTCACATAAGGACCTAGAAATAATGAGAGAGTAGAAGTATTAATTATGGGTTCTCCAAACCTTATGCCAGCCCAATCATTTCATCAAAATGGATTTTTATTGTTCTTGTAAAACCAATAAAAGTGGCAGGCGTGGGAGGACGTTGGAAAAAGAAGCCACAGACTTCAGGACTGTAGCAGTGCTCTTTTCCTCCCTCATTTTCTTAGTTTTACTAACTATAGCTCCAAGGATATGCTGCTACTCACGCTGAAAACCATTTTGTGAATTCCACCCCAAATGCACCCTGCCACTTGCTGCTACAGCAGAAGTTCTTCTCTCAGACCCAGAGCTATTATGCTCACAGTATACAGCTGAGAAGTTCATTTTGTAGCTCTACCACCAAAAGTTTGCAGATGAAACACGGGCGTTGAGAGTGCCCAGCAGAAATCAGGCCCATCCTGGGGAAGGTGTGTCCTCAATTTCACCTGACAGTGAGGGGTTGAGTTTCTCCATTTCACACCCAGACTACACACACGAGGGACAGAGGTTCTACAGAGTAATCAAAGAGTTTTAAAAATAAAAATACACACTCCCATGCTGAAACTAAGAATATTACACTAGAATAAGTCAGCCGCTGGACAGAATGAACATTACCAGTGGTGCCAGTGCCAAGCAGTGGT
This sequence comes from Mystacornis crossleyi, assembly GCA_013400655.1. Lineage (NCBI taxonomy): Eukaryota > Metazoa > Chordata > Aves > Passeriformes > Timaliidae > Mystacornis > Mystacornis crossleyi. The sequence goes on along the minus strand of VYZQ01046854.1, from coordinate 2,099 downwards.
GCATTTATAGTGGGAAAAGTTTCCAATTTAAGATGTTGCCATACATCCAGTCCCTGGTTTGGAGGCTAAGGCAGTACAGCACTGAAAAACATCCAATTAACTTTTCCTCTACATAGAGTGGAAAAATAACTTAACTTAGAAAACTGTTTCTGCTACAGACCTGTGAGTTCCATCTTATCAGGTATTACTCAAGTCAATTTTTCATGGATACTCATAAACATTACTCCTATAATTCAATCCAACTGCTTAATGTTTTTCCTGCAAAATCCTCAGGATTTTAAATTCAGTGACACCTGGGCTGCAGAACCAATAGGTAACATCTTTATTTGAATTTTCTCTCTCTTCTCTGGACACAGCATGTTTTCTAATATAGCATTTGGTAAATAAAAATAGAAAAGTGCCAGATCTGGCAGCAGAACACAGAGGCTCATCTGTTTGCTCTATTAATGAGTAAACAAATTGAGAAACCATTAGAAGCAGAGAGTTGCCCTTTTCTCTCCAAACGCAGAGCACTTCATGCCCCTCTCCCCACATCACTTTTTTCCCTGTTATTCACACTGAAGTTCAAATTGCGAAAGGATGTTTCAAACACGTCCTAGTGTTAGCAATCAGTTTCTAAGTTGTAAACTAGGCCCGGGAAATAGGGTGCTAAATCTAAAAACATGCATCTGCTGAGTGTTGTATAGAAAACCTGAACGCGGGGTTGGGTGTTCCTTTACACTGACACAGTTGCTCAGTTTAAGGCCAGTTAAGGTTCCATTAAGATTCTTGATGTAATTACAGCTATGCACTGTGAGGATACCATAAATGAGAATTAGACTAAAAAAATTTTAAGCAGGAAGAGTAAAAAATAATAGAGTTCAGCAATGCTGACAAGATTTTGTAAAGGAGTTCAGGAATGCAGTGATTTCTTTTGACATTGAATCATGATGGAGTTATTCTTACTTGACCACCGAGGGGAAAATACAAAATTAAAGAGCACAAAAAATTACAACGATTAATATAACAAAAGATATATAAGTAGACAGAGGTAAGTGTAAGACAACTAAAATTATAGAGACCAAGCTGTGTGTATTGGGAGAATACAATGCCACTAAAAGGAAAATGGAGGGAGGAAAAGAAAGGAAGAAATTGTTTATCAATTATTTATTACAGACTTTAACTCATCAACACTTTTGTACTGCCATGCAAAAATTAAGAACAACTACTCTGGTTGCTGTTCTTGTTACTTTTACCCGTTTCATTCCCAGATTTCTACAGTGCTTCTAACACACTCCCTTCTCTCCATGATTTACACTTCACAGAGGCGAAACACCTGCTGTTTCTAAAGAAACCCTTCACACGGGTAATTGTGACCTTCCCTGCCAAGATTTCACCCAGAAGTTTTATTTAGTAGAGCTCCCTGTCACCAAAATTACTCCACCTGCAAGACCAGAATTAAAGACAAGGTCACAGAACAAGCTTGGAGAGATAGATAAAGAAGAAGCAAGAATGATTGAGGAATTTAACAAACATGTTTGTACTCGATGACCTTAGAAGTCTTTTTCAACCTAAATAACTTCAGAGTTCCAAGCAGGTGCCTCTGGCACAGGTAACATCACACACCCAGGTGTGGCATGCCTGACTAATAAATGCTTTAACCAGCCGGTATGAAATACTCTGAGGTTTCTGCGCCTGTCAATTCAAATTAATCGCATTTATTTATTAATATTGTTAATTGCCGAGCAGTTTCCATACTGAAGCCACCACTGAAGAGCCGCACTTGGGCCCACGGGATATTCCAACCACCACATCCACCCCTCGAAGGTGCCGCGGGAACCTTCTGTTCGCTGAGAGCAGCGTGTCCCAGGCAGCCCCCACTGCCGCGGCCGTGCCCGACCCACCCGCGGCTCCTGCTCCCGCGGGCGGGGACGGAGGGAGGGGTGGACGGAGGGACGGAGGGAAGGATGAAGGGAAGAGCCCCCCACCGTTGGCGCCTCCCCGCTGTCCTCGAGGGGCCCCAGAGGCGGCAGAACCCCCGCGCCACTCACCCAGAGGATGAGACTGTCGCAGAGCAGCGGGTCCGCCGACTTCGCCTCCATGGCGGCGGCGGCGGCGGC
>VYZQ01046845.1:0-18442 GCA_013400655.1 Mystacornis crossleyi | reverse complement strand
GTCACTTTCCAGCAGAACCCTGAATATATTTTATGAATATTTATTTTTCCTTTTAGAAATTACCTACCTCCCACTCAACCTCACGACGAGCCTTTTCTGAATTATCATCCTGTTCATGCTGAGCAGCGGGACAGCTGCATGGATCATCCCCCAGCCACACCAAAACATTGGGGTGACTCTGGCACAGACACTTCAACAAGAAAATATATGCCTGTCCACTGCAGCAGTAAGAGACCCTATGCCTACTAGCCTGATAGGAATTCCACTGCAGGCTGAAGAGTTTCCAGCCAGTCTTCATGCATCCAGACCTGACTCTAGCTCCAAGTCACGCAGCGCCCCGCCCCCCCCATCAGCAGCAGGCTGTGTTGACTTGGAACCCCATAAAGAGATGGCTACCAAGTTGGCCTGAAGCGCAGCGGGAACCCCAAGAGTTAGAGCTATTCTGTATTCACTTTGCCTATAGCCCGTCACTCCTTCCCTCGTCCGAACCTGCTAATCAAATAGTGCAGTATAGAAAGGAATTCACCGCCAAAAGGTGGTGTCAGTTTATAAGTCACCTTACGTGTAACAACCTTCAAAACTCCCCTCCCAAGAGCCTCCCTAAAGGGCTGTTCCTAATTTGTGGAGATCAGGCATGGGCAGGTATCCCATCTCAGCCTTTAGGAGGGCCATGTACCATTGGACGGTTGTCCATGCTAGCACCCAACCAAACATTAGTTGGCAAATGGACTCGAAAAAACAATTCAGCCCACAAGATGCAAAAAAGAAACATTGAAGGATTGGAACGAAAATTGTAACTCGGATATCTTGCATTGGTCAAAATCAAAATGCTTCAAAATGCATCAATGGCATTTGGTGTCAATGGCACAGGGTCTCCTAGCTGTGTGCAGAAGCCCACTCCCCATCCTTCATCCTGCTGCTATCCCAGCATGGACCAGGTGGTAGCAGGAAGGGCAGAAACTGGCCAGGGAAGGATTTGTGGCACCATCCCCCAGCCTCACGTGGCTTTTTGCTTCTGCAAAGTGTGGACACAGCCCTGGCTGATGGAGTGGGAACTGGGGTCTGGCTCTCCAGGCTCTTTAGGCTCCCCAGTGGGGATGAAGGGAGGCAGCAGGACCAGCCTGGCACCAAATCCACTCTTGAGCTATTGAGTCATCTTGGGAGCAATTCACGGCTTGGTAATGGGACCCAAGTGGGGAACAAATGTCATTCCAGCTGTAATGAAAGTGCTTTAGTCCCCAGAAAACCCTAAACCCAGCTTTGGGGGAATATACTTCACTTCTCTTTTAACTTTAACATCACATTAGAGACTGCTTGCTGGGATAGTGGTGTCTGTATCCTGAATACTTTATTGCCAGGCTCTGAGAGCTGGTGGAGTGTTTTGGATAATAGAAATGAATAATGTATCATGCATTCATTGCCTACCAGACTGATTTGTTTACTAATAATTTAGTTTGAAGTACATCATTGTTTTACTACTCACACACTGATTTACTTCCTAACATCGACTAAACAGATATCATTAAATTAGAATAACTTTTAACTCTAAAAATATATTGTTTACAATTTGCTCCTCAGAAGGCATTTGGTCTCAGATGCATAAATTTGTCTCCAGGGTTACGTGTCCAAAGTGTTCTTTAAACCATCTCTGGGATATTTCCAGACTTTGTTTGGTACCCAGAGTTCATTCTAGCCCTCGTTGCTCAGCTCTTCAGCAGAGGAACTCAGTAAAAACAAGAGGAATCCATCATTAGCAGAGCCTCTACAAGACACTCTCACAGAACAGAAGTCTGAGGCTCCATGGTGAGCTTTTCCCTGGAGTGACTCTTGTTCCTGGGAAGAGCAGCACGTGCATCATTCCATATTCCTGCTCACAGCTCTGCACTGCAGAATCACTCACTCGTGGGTCCTTCAGAAGATTTTGCAACAACTTCTGTGTTTAAGAAGCGTAGAATCAGAACCTTCAGTCTTTGAAGCTTTTCTCTCTGGCTCAGCCGTTGGAATGAGCCCAAAGGCGACAGCTGAAGGAAGGGAATGAGGTTTAGGATTGTTGCTAACAACCCTTACACCTACTTGCAGCCATTTCACTGAAGCTCAGCTGACTTTGTAGTGATGTCGTGAAGGAAAATCTCCATTAGTCACAAGTTTCACTCCCTGCAGGACCAGAGCTGCTAAACACACCCCTGGTCCTTGCAGTCATCCCACATTTTAGCTCCCCAGACCTGTGGAGGAAGGTGAACCAGCTGGGGTTTCTCAGCATAAACCAGAGGAGACAGAAGAAGGGGAGGATGCAGGAGCACTCCTTAAAGATGCTGCAAAGAAAGACCGACAGTTTTCTTTGAGTGTGGATGGTAGGAAACCACTCATTTAAAACAGAACGTGTAATATTCTCTTTACTCATTAAGAACTTTTAAAAACAGTTGTTGCAGGCAGCAGAGGACTGGAGGAGATTGGTGCAAACACACTGAACCCTTCATGGGAGGCTGCAAGAAGTGGCTGGACAAGCATCTATGGGGTGAGATAGGGCTGATGGTGACAACATGGCTCAGTTCCAGACTTCCCCACAGCTTCTTCCCAAACTTCTGCATTCCTGGCTGGGGAGTGCAGCTCTGGAGCTGTGGGGTGTGGGAGTTTCAGTGCCTTCAGAAACCTGGCTCCCAAAAAGCCAAGTTCCACAAAGCCTCTTCTTTCTTTCCAAAAGAAACAAATGTACTCTGAATTATTTACATTTTCTGTGCTTACATTTGAGTGATTAAAATGATGCTGGAAGAGGGTTCTGGATGGATTCACTGCGGGGGATGCTCAGCCTCCATTTGCCCCTACCTGAGCTCCGAAAGGGGCTTGGAGGAAGGGGAAGGGTCTGTGCTGTGTGGACAACCTTCGTTCAAGGTAAATGGGATCAAAGGATGTTTGCTGGAGGTGGGAAAGTACCTCTCAGCTGTTAATTCGTGACAAAGATTAACCGAGTTATCACAAACCCCAGGAATGGACTCCCCAGCAAGACTTTGCAAATCCTCCAGAGAGAAAACCAGCAAAAGATGTTGGGCTACAGAGAGCCCAGAGCAAGAAACCTTCTTTTAACTTCCACCTCGGATCTGGGGGAGTTAACTGTGTCAGAGCAGAGGGAAGCACCCCAACATTGCTCTCAGGGATAAGAGCTGGGAAGAGATTACAGGATGAGGAAGAAATTAAACCGCAGCACACAAAACCCCAATATCACTGCTGCAGGCTCATCTACCCGGTAAAACCAATCTAATTTGTTGGATTCTTTATTCCCAAAGCCTCCTGAGACCTTGGAGTAACAGAAAGGAGCTCCCCAGAGAGAAAAGAAAGTTTCCAGCCCGGAGGAGCAAAAGGGATGTCACATTTATTTAAAAAGAGAGAGGGGACAGGGACACAGGAGGAAATCCTGGGTGCCTCCAAGCCCTGTCAGGCAGATCCTGGAGGATAAGTTGGATTTTACTGGAACAGCTCTGATAACAGCAAAGGAGAAGCCCTGCATGGTGACCGTGGTTTGAAAGGTGTTGGTGCAAAGGTGAAGCAAGAGCTGGAACAACCATTCCCAGCTTCTCCCTGACAGGCAGCACAGGTCCCCTTTGGAAAGATCATTCTGGTTTGCTCCAGGCAGCTGTGGAGGAGGAACAGCCCAGGGAACTCAGAGCAGAGGGCTGTGGTGCTTCCAGAGCCAGGGGGATAAAGGAGGGATGTGCAGGAAAGTGGGAATGAGGTGGGCAGGGGGGAGCAGCCCAGAGGAGGTGCAGCAAGTCACCTGGCCACCAGAAGTTTGCTTGTGGACCAGCTGGTGTGGGAAAGCACTGACAGAAAAATGCTCCAGGCTGTGAAAATTATTTCCTTAACATGCTGAGAAAACGGGCTGTCCATGGATCCCAGAGGAAGGGGGCTGGTCGGGCACCAGCCACTGGCACGTTGCCACCAACACTCCTGGGAGCTGCCACGAACGTTCTCTCAGTGCAGAAGGGATTCACTGCCTGCCCTGTAGACACATGGGATGGTACACGGCAGAGTGCTGCAGCTCCCAGGGAGTGGGCAGAGCCTCAAGGGCATGATTCAGGATTTGTGACTGTCCTTTCTCAGAGCTCTGTGTCCCCTTGGCTGCACCTGGGTCCAGCTCCATGTGTGCTGGAGATCCATGGTGTCCTGTTCCAAGCTTCGCCCAGTTGAATTCTGGATGTCTCACAGCCTCTCTTGCACCCCTTGTTCAGTGCTTGACCACCCTCAGCACTATTTTCTTTCCTCCTTCTGTATAACAAGGATTTCCCCTGGTCCGACTCATGGACTCTCACCTGCCACCCACGAACCTCTGGGAAGAGCTTCATCCCCCTCCTGTCAGGCCATGGCAGATTATGGTGAGATCTTGGTTTCACCTTCTCTTCTTCGGGCTGAACAGACCCAGCCCCCTCAAACTCTCCATCCTTGACCATTTTGTTCTCCATCCCTGACCATTTTGATGGCTGGACCCACTGGCCTTCCACTGGGAACCAAGAGGGTGAGGATCCCTTTCCTTGCCACACTGCCACCCTCACTGACACCTTTTGCAGGGGCTCAGTGTCCACTTTTTCCATGACTTGTCCACCAGCAGCCCCAGCACCTTTTCCTGCAAATCTTTCCTTGGATCCAGCGTGTCAGCTCCTGGTGTTCCTCCCAGGATTCTGTTTTTGTATTTATTGACCTTTGTAAGGCTCCCAGCAGCCCATTCCTGCAGCTGCCCAGGTTCCCTTGACCAGCAGCCCTGTCCTGAGGGTCCCCACCGAGCCCCAAAGCGTGGGGAAGCTGCTCCAAAGTCTGTGTTGCCAAGTTGAGCGGCTTTATTCTGAAACAGCTACAGGAATATTGCTCTCTTCCCATACAATTTAAAACAGAAATTAGTAAGATTAACTTTAATTGAAATGGAGTCGGCATTCCGTGCTCCAAACTGCAGAAACCAAAATTTCTGATGCCTGACCTGCTCATGTATCTAAATCTGCCTTCCCTCATTCAGATGAGAGCTGCTCATATTAATACATTATTCAGTGATTCAGCCCTTCCGTCCACGAGCCAAACCCATTTTTGCAAATGTATTCATCGCTCCCTCCTGTTTGTTGACTTGTTACATGAAGGACATTCAGACTGGCTGGAGGATTTGGGAACATTTTGCTTTGTTTGCCAAAGAGAGGGTGAGGAATTTTACTCAGGGCATGGCTGAGACGCTCTGAGCTCAATCCCATGCACTGCCAGGGAGGATTGAGCCCTCAGGGTTTCCCAAGCTTGGACTCAGCCCTTGTTGTCCATGCCCTGGCGGGGCTAGGCCAGAGAAAATCTTGGATTGTGTTTCCATCAGATTCCTTCATTTAGCCATTAAAGGGTTTTCCCCTTATCTGATGTATCTTACAACAATAACTTAGAGACTTTTGAAATGCTACATTTAAAATTTTGAGTCAGGAAATGCCCAGGATTTGCCGTCTCACAGAGAGATAAGCAATAATGTGCAAAAAGAAAATAATGACATTTCCTTGGAATGGAAATGTCCTTTCTGGGACATCCACAGATCCCTTGGGAGTATCAGGGCAGGCCCCCATCCCACAGGCTGGAGCATCTCTCCCAAGGAACACCTAGATCCCACCTCTGGCAGCAAGGGACGTGCACACCCCCAGCCCCGTCCACCTTGCACAACCCCAATCAATATCCCCCATTAGAGAGCCGCTGAAGTGGAAGCAATTTGGCCATGAGTTGTTGCAGGAGGTCTGCTCTCCTTCCTGCCTGGGGCTGCAAAGGCGCTTGGGGTGAAAGATTTACAGTGTTTTGGAGAGACAGGGTTATCCTTCATGAGACAGGAACAGTGACAAGCTGGGTTGTTTCATATTTATTCCCCTCCTGAAATCCCTCTTGATTCATTACACTTTGTTCTTCCTCTTGCTGTAATGAAATAAAAATGTTTATGTTGATATATAAAGATAGCAACATTGATTTTCCTTTCTGCAGTATATTTGATTACTATCAAGCTTCCAAAGCCTTCCTGAGGTCTTTTTTTTATTTTACTGCAACACCTTTTCAAACTCGCAGCTTTTTCCTAATTGTGTTTTGTGCTGAGAGAAGCACGTGGAAGGACTGGGGAGGGATGCAGGTGAGCTCTCAGAGGGGCCCTTTCACTGCATTAAGATGTTGAGATGCTCTGATTTCACTGACATGCTGCTCCGCAAATTCCATATTTGCAAAGACTGGAGATGAAATTATAAATATGAGACTGCGAGCAAAGTTATTTCAGATTTATTATTGCTGCTTCTGGATTTTCATTTCATCTCTGATCCCTGGGGGTTTTAGAGGTTTACCAATGTTTTGACACTATTTGTATTCCTGTCTCAGTGTAGGATACCTGCGATGTGCTCATAGGAAGGGATGAGGGATGTGGGGAAAATCTTCAGGTATCTTAAATACGATCAAAACCAGAGCCAGATTTAAAGTTTAGACAACATGTTTGTTGTCTCTGTGTTAAACCAGAAGAGGAAATTCCAGCCTGGAAATCTCTGGGAGACCAGAAAGATTTGACATTTGCAGCTGAATTTTATACCTCAGTCTCTTGAGGTTCCTTCTCCACCCCTATCCTGCCCTATGGCATGGCAGGGAGCAGAGGCTGAGGCTGTGCTGGTGCAATATTTCCAATCCTCAAGATGCAAAAATCATTGGAAACTTCAACAGTGCCTGTGCTGTTCCAGACCAGGACACGGAAATCACCCCAAGGCTACTGGGACAATCCCTGTACAGCTGCTCTGGTTCCAGTGCTGAACTGGTCCTACAGCAAAGCCTGCCTTGTTGAGCTGCTTAGAGTTATTGATTCCTGAAGCAGAATGTTAATTATTCCGGAATCCATGGGAAGGCTGCTTGTTTCCAATTTTTTCCTAACGATCAGTGTTCCCCAATTAATCTTGGCTTTGTTATGAATTCAGGAAAGATTCCTCGTAACCACTGAAGGAATTGATTTTTCAGGTTTCAGTGTGTTTCTGTTCAGCACAACTTCACCACTTCCTTGTTTGCCTCAAAAAAAAAAAAAAAAAAAGGAATATACATGAAGCTGGAGCAGGCTTTTCCCTCCAGGTGTTCATTTAGTGGTTTAAAGATCAGTTTCCCACCAGTGCCTGGAAGCACATGTTTGAATAAGACTGGATTCAAAATGTTTGTGGAATTCAGCCAAGTTATAAATGCATATTATAATATTGGCTTTTCGCAAATAATTAAGTAGATGCTGTATAATAGCTTTGCTATAAGGATATAGTATTTTTGTGTAACAATAACTAATGCCTTTATTTCTGTAGTAAAATAGCTGATATAGTTAGGCTTGTGGTAACTGAACTGTCTGCTTGGTTGGATATCATCCAGTGAACGTAAGATGAAGACCCCTGCTACTGACTAGCAGCTATCAGCAAAAATCGTCTGTGAACATTATGGACCAAGGCCCAAACTGGAGGTGATAATAAAAACGGACCAAAACCACAGACAAGAAATACTCATGCTCTAAAAAGGCGGACCCAAGGAGGGGCCATGCTAAACAGTTCCAAGAATATATAAACTAGTTTGGGGGAAAAGCTGAATATGTATAATTGCTTATGAATATGCATTAGTAATAAAGGTATGTAAAGGGTGCCTCCAAAATGGCAGGTGTGCTCTTGGCTCGGAGCCAAGGGTACCCAGCGCTGTAACTTTTGCTTTATTGTTTTTGTCCCTTATTGTCCTTTTTATTAAATTTTTAAATTCTCACAGGAGAGTGGACCTCGTTTTTCACAGCCGCTTCCTCAGTGAGCTTTCTGGAAAGATCCTGGATGAGCCTTCCCAATCCATGAGCACAGAATGTTAAATGTGAATGGACAGAGCACTGAAGGCCAGACATCTTTCTTGGGAATCCTGTCCGTCTTCCATAGCCCAGTGTTAGGAATTCCACAAGTTTCTCCTAAAATCCTTTTGTTTTCCAAAAAAATCACTCACTGGAAATGAAATCTCGGCAAGCCAGCAGATGTTTCAGATTATTTCCATTCTAGGGAAAGATGATTATTTTCTTTTTGTACATTATTGTTTGTCTATCTGTGAAAGGGCAAATCTTGGCCATTTCCTGACTCAGAATTTTTAAAGTAGCATTTCAAAACTGACTAAAATATTAATATACGATATTTAGACAAGGGGAAAATGCTTCTATGGCTAAATGAGGGATTCTAATGCTAATGAAGGGGAATCACAATCTAAGATTTTCTTCAGAGAGCGTTCAGTCTCTTTTCAGATGGTTGACTTGGGGATTTTCCTGCAGCTTTTCTGAGCTTTGATTTTTTTTCCTACTTCTAACTTAAAAGCTGTTAGAGAATGTCCAAAGGAGGGCCATGAGAGTGGTGAAGGGGAAGCCCAGGAGCAGCTGAGGGCATTTGGTTAGCTGGAGCAGAGAACACTGAGGTCAGACCTCACTGCTCTGCTCTGTGACAGGGACAAGACCCAGCGAACAGCTGGAGCTGTGCCAGGGGAGGCTGGAGATCAGGGAAAGGTTCTTCCCCAGAGGGTGCTGGGCACTGCCCAGGCTCCCCAGGGAATGGGCACGGCCCCGAGGCTGCCAGAGCTCCAGGAGTGTTTGGACACTGCTGCCAGGGATGCCCAGAGTGGGGTTGTTGGGGGGTTTGTGCAGGGCCAGGGGTTGGACTGGGTGATGCTGTGGGTCCCTCTCAGCTCAAGATATTCCCTGATTCTGTGAGCTCAAGATATTCCCTGATTCTGTGACCTCAATTGCCATGGTCTGGCAGCCCAGTTTCCTGCTCCTCCTTTCAGGTAATGAATGTATGGAGTGTGATTCCTCACCCCACATATGCTCCGAACCTGAACTGTTCAACTACAAGAGGCACAAGGAAGTGATGATGTGACCCTAAATCCTCCCGCATGCTCGGGTTAAGTGGCTACACTGCAGGACCAAAGAATGACCCTGAGCTGGAGCTTGAAAAACATCAGGCATGAAGTCACAGAATCCCAGAACGGTTTGGGTTGGAAGGCACCTTAAAGCTCATCTCATCCTACCTTCTACCATGGGCAGGGACACCTTCCACTATCCCAGGCTGCTCCAAGCCCTGTCCAGCCTGGCCTTGGACACTTCCAGGGATCGAGGGGCAGCCACAGCTTCTCTGGGCACCCTGTGCCAGGGCCTCCCCACCCTTTCAGTAAAAAATTTAATGTGTTTATCTAATCTAAATTTCCCCTCTTTCTGTTTGATCCCGTTCCCCCTTGTCCTGCCCCTACAGTTCCAGAGGAAGAGTCGCTCTCCTGCTTCCCTGCAGCCCCTTCACACACTGGGAAGGTGCTGGGAGATCTCCACACAACCTTCTCCTCTCCAGCCCCAGCTTGCTCAGCCTGTCTCCAGAGATAGGTGCACACCTGAGGGGGGCTCTGAGCAGTTCCACACCTGCTGGCAGGCAGGAATTTTAATACTGAGGTTTTAGTGAGATAAATGCCGGTGTCTCTTGGCTATTTCCGCCCCCGAGACCCACTGGGGTAGGTGACAAACTCAAATTTCAACGCAAGAATGACACCCTTCACCAGCCTAACCCTGAGCTACACGCCCTCACTTTGTACTTCTTGTCTCTAGATGCATCTGAATCCTCAGGAAACTCCCTCAGCATTAAATTCTTTGTTAGCTGGATTAGCCGGGGAGGTGCTGGTAATTGAAGCATTGTTAGGACTGCTTTTCATTCCCAGTCACTCTGCCAGAGATGCTTTCACACACAGAATCCTGCAATTTCCCTGGCAGTGGGCTGGGCACAAACCCCTGCTAAGCGGAGATGTCTCTTTCTATGAAGTCAGTTACTGTAGAAAATCCACCAATACAAAGGGCGTAATACAATTATTTGGAATTGATTCCTAATAAGCTTATGAATAGACACGTGGGCAAGTTCAAGTTTGCTGAGGGAGTTTATAGTAATAGCTGTCACATTCCCATTAGCTTTCATCCCAGGGGATTTCACAGCACTCCGAAGTCCCTGAACTCACATCCGTACAGAGGAACCTATGCCCAATGCCCACCTGCCTTTTGCTTGGGAAATCCGCATTTAATTTCCCCTTTCACCGCGGCCTCCCAGCACAATCCTCCACGAAAGAAGAAAGAACTGTGTGTTCCTTCTGCAGGGAGGAGAGACCCTACAGGGACCAGCAGGGCTAGGAAGGTGTAGAACGAGGGGACAGCCTGGGCTAGGGGAAGGTGTCCCTGCCCATAGCAGGGGGTGGGATGAGATGGGCTCACCCAAACCCATTCTGGGACTCTCTAAATTTGAAAGAAGGCTATTTAGACCCAAGTCAGCCCTTAGAGGGAAGGATCAATCCTATCTCCAGGCCCAGAATGGGAGATATGCCCCATGGCCAGCTTCTCTCTGTGGGCTTTAAAGGACCCTAAGAGGGAAGAACATGGACTTAGCCTCGCAGCTTTTCACAACCCACAGCTCTCCCCGTTCTGTCGTGAAGGCCCAGCACAATTCCAAGCCGCAGGCACTGCGGATTCCAGCAGGGAAGCCGAGCGAGGGTGGGAACAGCAGTCGCAGGGGTGCTCATGAGGTGGGAGCGTCTCCAGGAGCATGTGGCACCTGTGGGCAGGGAGAAGGAGCAGGGATGGCAGCCAAGTGCAGGCGCACAGACGGCTGAAAGCACTGCTCATTCTGGGGCTTCACAGGGGTTCCCCTGCCTTTATGATGTTATATGTGTATTATAATATTGGCTTTTCGCAAATGATTAAGTGAATGTTGTATAATGCTGAAGTAGCTTTGCTATAAAGATACAGGGGTTTTTTTTGTAACAATAACTAATGCCTTTATTTCTGTAGTAAATTAGCTGATATAGTTATGCTTGTGATAACTGAACTGTCTGCTTGGTTCGATAACATCCAGTGAACGTAAGATGAAGACTCCTGCTACTTAACAACTATCAGCAAAAATCGTCTATGAACACTACAGACCAAAGCCCAAACTGGAGGTGATAAAAACTGACCAAAACCACAACCAAGAAATGTGCATGCTCTAAAAAGGCGGACCCAAGGAGGAGCCATGCTGAACAGTTCCTAGAAAATGTAAACTAGTTCGGGGGAAAAGTTTGAATATGTATAATTGTTTATGAATATGCATTAATAGTAAAGGTATGTAAAGGGTGTCTCCAAAATGGCAGGTGTGCTCTTGGCGGGAGCCAAGGGTACCCGGCGCTGGGCCCTCGGTTGAGAGTCAGGGGTACCCAACGCTGTAACTTTTGCTTTATTGTTTTTGTCCCTTATTGTCTTTTTATTAAACTTTTAAATTCTCACAGGAGAGTGAACCTCGTTTTTCACAATGAGAACCTTATGTGCTCGCTTTGCAAAGCTCCAGAGCCATCCAAAGGCGGCAGCTGCCCAGGGAAAGAGCAGTGACAACAGCAGGAGCTTTAACGAGGCTGTCAGGGTTGGTGTTGGCATTTCCNTTTGCTTTCAAACCAGTACACCTGCCCAGTGCAGCCGGTACCTAGGAGAGATTTCATGGCAAATCTAAATAAAGCTGAGGCACCCGAGTGAAACTGAGGCATTTATTCCCCCTACAATAAATATCTCCTGGTCTGTAAGGAACATGGAATCATGGCTTTATTTATTTTTCCCTCTGAGATGAACTTCATGTGAGTTTGCAGAACAGGAAAAGCAGCATCAGCATAGACAGGATTGTGCTGGAATAATCCATTTCTTCATCTGGCATACCCCACATCTATTTGACATCCTGGTCTAATAGTTTTTAAGGTTTTTTTTTAGAATTGCAGTGGACATGAAATAAACCTGACCCCTCTTAATTTATATTCATCTCAGTTCATGCCATTTGTAGAAGAGTTTTCACTTTCTAAGCAGACCAGATAATAATTAATAGACTGGATAACTGCACCATCAGGCCTGCCGTTTTGCAAGAATGGGGATATGTTACTTTAATAGCTTAAAACTTCCCAGACTGTTCCAGAAATATGGGGATTTTATAACATTTACTGTGCCAGGCTGCTTAAGGACCAGGCTTAACTGAAGTTATTGTAATCATGCCATTGTTTTTGAAAGGCCCTGAAAAACAGAGACATTGTAAAGAAATATTGACAGCTGAAATAGATTCCAGGATGGAAGCTGGGAAATTGCTCCATTAAAGCACGTGTGTATTACACCATTAGGTAATTATTAAATTAACAGATGGCAAAGGCTGCTCAGAGCCCTGCAAATGGAGCCCAGCAGTGAGTGAAGAAGGGAAAGTCAGATGCTAATGCAAGTAGGAATCTGACTACCCCTCTCAATCAGTGGCACGTGGGAATTACAGGGATTAAAGGGATGCCTTGGTCTCCCAGCAGCAATAAAAGTGATGAATCACTCGCTAATGGAAATCTGTGCATTCTCCCACTTGCCCAGTTTATGGTAAATTGGTCCCCAAAAGGTGATTTCCCTGGTTTCCCCAACAACAGGGGGAAAATAGTGAGGAAAGAGAGGGGAATCAAAGAAGGTGAAGCCACAAAACATAATGTGGATCTTTGCCCTGATATGACCCTGGAAATGCTCACCTGGGACACAAGAAAGTCCAGGTCACCCCCACATCTCTCCTGGAAGGATCCCAACCACATCCTGCACCTCCCCAGCACACTGCTCCAAAGGACAGCCTGGAGTGACACTTGGGCATTTTTGTTCCTTGTAACACTCCCTTTGGTTAAGGGATTAAATTTCACTGGAGGAAAGACTGTAAGGCTGAGGAACCACCACATCCTGGAATCTGCCAAGCAGCCACATCCCTGGCAGCAGGAGAGGGCTCAGAACCTCCTGGGAAAGGGTGCTGGAAGAGCCCTGTGGCAACTGGGACACAATCCCTGTTCCTGCCGTGGGCAGGGATTAGGTCGAGGAGGATTTTGACCCTGGGCCGAGCCTTGTCCCCTCCAGGAGAGGGACTCTGCTCCTGCCTCTGGCATTTCCTTAGCTGTGAGGAGTTTTAGTCGTTGTTAATTCCGAGGGCAAAAGCTTGAGAAAGGCTCATCAGCCTGGAGATAAGAGCAGGAGCTTGGGAAGCAGCTTTGCTTAGGGAACAGGGAAGTGTTAATCCAAAGCTTCACAGCACTGGAAAAGTGGGATCTACCATGGAGGCATCCTATCCTATCCTTGGACTGCTGTGGCCTGAGCACATGGCTGATCCCCCAACTCCCCTCAAGCATCAAGGAAATTCAGATTACACCAACTTCATGAGCAGTTTATAACCCCAGGCCTCTATTTTTCAGCATGAAATGTTTTGCATTAAGTGGAAAACTGTGCACTGAGCCACATAAAGTATTTAAGAAGTGGATTTTTGGGAGAAGGACACTGAGTGTTGTTTCAGTTCTCCAAAGCTCAACAATTCCTTGAAAAAGTTTGGGTTTGGCTGTCACATGGAAAAAGAAATCAATCATTCACACTATTTCAGCAATTACTCCCTTTTTTAGATATAATTTCTCAAAACTGGAACCGTGGAGTTAAATTCAAACCCAAAATAGCTGTTACATTGTTCTGGACTTTTTAATATTTACTAATTTCCTGTTCGATAAAATACAGGTGAAATTCCTCTTTTTTTCTGCGATTTTATTTCCCACCGCTGGCAAGGTCTGGTCTGCACACAGCTCCCCCGGATGGCAGCAGGGATTAAACTCATCCTTTACCTGCAGGAACCATTGGATTTTAAGAATTCAACAGGCAGTGGGTGGTTGGAGGGTTTTGTGCCCACAGTCTGATGGTCAAACCTCTTCAAAGCAGCCTGGAGAGAAAGGTGAACTTTGAGAAATGTTTCACATGGGGAATAGCGCAAAAATAAATGCTGGACTGAGAATCAAAGAACAAAATCATGGAATGTCCTGATTGGGAAGGGACCCACAGGATCACCCAGTCCAGCTCCAGCCCTGCACAGACACGCCAACAACCCCACCGTGGGCATCCCTGGCAGCGATGTCCAAATGCTCCTGGAGCTCTGGCAGTCCCAGGGACGTGCCCATTCCCTGGGGAGCCTGGGCAGTGCCCAGCACCCTCTGGGGGAAGAACCTTTCCTGATAGCCAGCCTGAGCCCCCTGTCACAGCTCCATGTCATTAATATCTTAGGTCTATAATTAACTTGTATCTTCTGATTTAAAGATGAGCCACAGCTTGGCTTAGAACACAGAACTCTTTCACTCTCCCAGACAGGGACTGAGGATGAATTATCCGTGGAGAACTGCATGGAAAACAAAGACACTTTGGAGATTTAGGAGCCAAAGTCATGTTTCAGTGGTGCCATGGAAATTCGGGTGTGCCAAGGGCCAGATTCCCAAAGGCATTTGGGGGTTTAGGGATGCAGATGGACTGGGGTTGGTCAGAGGTACAGCAGGCAGTGAAAGGATGGCTTGAAATCCAGATGCAACAGGAAGAACTCAGATCCAGGTCAGGGATCTGAGGCTGTGACCTGAGAGCTGTGGGGAGGGGACAGTGAGCAAAGAGCCCTGAGCTAGGTCAAAGGAGCCCACAAGTGACTTTAAAAGTGACTTTTGCCCACATAGCAGCACAATCCACAATTCCCAAGTGTTTGCATCTCTACCGAAAGCTAAAGTAGAATTCACAGACTGAAGATGTTTGAAAATTCCTGGTCTGGCCCATTTGGAAGCCTTAGACTCCAGCAAGAAGGGCAAAACAACCCTAATGATCCTTCTCCCAAAAGAAATCGTTCCTGCTTACAGAGGAAGTAGAAACTGAATTGGGCATTATGAAAAATTCTCTGTGTGGCTGCAACTACAACCCAGATAATTCATTTAGGCTAAATATATGGCTGTAATTGAAAAATCCAAATAAGGGATGCATATGCATTGATCCACATGATTTAAATCAAGCTATAAAACATCAACATTATCCAGCAAAAGCTGCTGAGGAAACAGCAGCCAAGCAGAATATGAAATTCCAGGGACACCATTGCACTGGCTGGGAGGAAGACTTAATTGATTTTGACAAAGAAACCTATTTGCTGTTTAATTGATTCCTACTCTAAATTCCCAGCACTTTCAGACCGAGCAGAGAGAAGCAGCAGAATAGTGATTACCCAGAGCAAATTACAGCTGGCCAGGGCTAGAGTACTTCAGGTCCTGGTAATTCTCTATTTACCAAATTACTGCTGTGGATTTCCAGAGAAACACTAAAATGAGCTCATATAAGCACACAAATCACCCAGAGTTACAGGAGGGTTGAAAGAGCTGCCCAGGCCCCAGAAGGACCTTGGGGGAAGCAGTAACATCCTCACTTTATCCCAAAAGTCTCCCTGCACCTCGTTTAGGGTAGAGGTGGCTGTATTTGCTGGGAAGGACAGGGTAACAAATTGTGCCAGTGCTGTAAAACCCTCTTGGAACCCCTTTTCAGCTTGATAGATGGCTGTGTCACTTCTCCAGGAGTTTCCACCACCTGACTGACCTCCAGGGTGTCTTTCCTGCTCCTGGAAAGATGCTGCTCAGCAGCCCCAGGGGTGGCAGCACATCTGGGTACAGCTGTGTGACCCTGAGTTATGCTGAAGCCCACAGGGCTGCTGCCCCTCTCACATCCCCAGTGCCTTCCCAGGGACTTTGTGGGCAGCACTGAGCCTTTGCCTTCACATCAGGGATGTGGGGAGAATGATTTTCTTCCCATCTTAAAACAGAGAAGCAACCCCTGCGAGCCAGGCACTGCCTCACACAGAGGTCACCATCACAGTGATGGGGTGAAGGTGCCCAGCAAAGGCATGGAAGTGGGAAAAGGACTTCAGAAACTGCTCAGGACCTCAAAAATGGGAAAAGAGACAGAAATGGGAAAAGGATATCAGTTCTGCTCTCTACAGCTACATGAAAGAAGATTGTGTGTGAGGTGGGGATCACCCTCTCTACCCAAGCAGTTGCAACAGGACATGGGGAATGGCCTCAAGTTGGGCCAGGAGAGGTTCAGGCTGGGGATCTGTAAAAATTTCTTCATTGAAAGCTTTGGAACAGGCTGCTTGGGACAGTGGCAGAGTCACCATGCACGGAAGGTTCAAAAAGGAAAAAAAAAAGGGCAGATTTCACAGTCTGGTTTAGGAGGCAGGATGGTGGTGGGTCAAAGGTTGGACTTGATTGTCTTGAAGGTCTTTTCCAACCATACTGATGCTGTGATTTCCAGGACCACAAGGAATGCACAGGTGGACGCTGGTTGTGCAGAGCTGCCAGCAGAGCTCCCACAACCCCAACAGCCCCGTTCCCATGGTAGGGCCGTGCCAATTCCAGGTGGGACCAACAAGGATGCTCAGTTCCTCCTCCTACTGCCAGCCCTGGAAGCACAAATGAGCACTCCCAAGGCAGCACCTCACTGTTTTTAAGCCCCTGTTTCCCCAGTGCCTCTCTAGCAGTGACCGATGCACTCAGGGCAGAGATTCCCCCATTTGAAAAATCCCTTCCCATTTCAGAAACCCTCACCCTCCCAGCTCAGCTTTGTCACACAGTGCCAAGGCAGAGCTGGGGCTAGCACACTCCTCTGCCACAGGGAAGCAGAGGTCCATGGAAAGCCAGGGTAGGAACCTGACAATTACAGCTCGGACAGAGAGAATAAACCATTGGCTTTGTTTCAAAATAATTAAAGAAAGGATGCTTGGAAGTGTTAAGAGGCAGGTTGGACCTAGGAAAATGTTATCAGTACCAGGCAGGAGGGTGCAGCCAGGTGGCAGTCGGGCTCTTCCCCCAGGGAACAAGGGACAGGACAAGAGGGAACAGGCCTAGAATTGCATCAGGGCAGGTTCAGATTGGATACTGGGAAAAATGCCTTCACTGAAAGGGTTGTAAAGCATTGGAACAGGTTGTCCAGGGAAGCAGTGGAGTCACTATCCCTGGAAGTGTGGCACTTGAGGACATGGGGTAGTGGCAAATGTGGCTGATGGTTGGACTTGATGATCTCAAAGGTCTTTTCCAAACATAGCAATTCTACAGTTTTGTGATTATTATCATCAATATTTTAGGACAGATCTTATTCTTTCCTCTAGCTCTGAGGAGCTCTCTGCTCCCAGCTGCTCCCAGTCATTGTCTGCCAGCAGACTCGTGGAGCTGAGCCCCAGCTGGGCTGAGGGAGCCAACGAGGAGGAGATTTCCCAAATTTCCCAAAGAAGCTTCCCAGCACCTCCTGGGATCCCTGAGGAGGTGCAGCCAGTGGTGTCCCTGCAAAGCTAGCAGCAGTTACCAAAACCAGGGCTCTCCTTTTCTGCTCAGGTATCTCCTCCCTCCCTCCCCAAAACACCCAAAGAGAGGGAGATCAAAAAGAAAAGGGGAAAAAAAAAACCCCACACCTTTGCAGTTTCTCCCCAAACTGAAGTGGGTTCTGGGGAGGTGATGCCAGAAATTTCTGTACTCTGTGTGTACCTCTGAGAACGCAGCCAGCCAGGCTTCCTGGGGAACCAGGGAGTTCTTCTCTGGATCTTCTTCCCATATTAAATCCACGGGCCTTAACAAAAGGAATTAGTGTCTCTCAACTTTCCCTCAGCAGGAAACTGTGTTAGTTACACCAGGAAACCTGGATTTCTGAGGACTTCTACCCGGATGCTGAGAAAAACAAGATGCTAAAGAAATATTTTATACTAAGCTTATATGAAAATTGTGGATTTTATATAAGGGATGGAATTGTGATGTAAAAGTAGCAAATAGATCTCAGAAAATCAAGAAAAATCAAGAAAATCAAATGTGTTCAGATATCTTTTCAGTAGTGATACATGGGCCTAATTGAAAAAAATCATTAAACATAGAATAAATTACATTTATTTGATATAGACATATATATTGTGTATGTTATCATTTATTAAATAAAATAAATGCATTCTAATCCTCCAGGTGAAGGAAGAAATGTGCAGGAAGGTTATGAGCAAACCCAGCTCCCCCTGATGAGTGCCTCCCACCACCCCCTCAGAGCACTCCTGCTCTCCCAGGATTATCCCTGCCCCTTCCCACCCCATAGCCCCACCATCAGTTCTTCTTCTTGAGAGAAAACACCAGCTCTGTGCAAAGCTAGATAATCGGGATGGGTAGGGCTCAGGATCAGAGAGGGGGAACCATTCCCTGGTCCTGCACGTTTCCCTGGTGGCAGGACATGCCCTTCTCTCTCCCCCACACATGGCTGGTGCAGAGCAGGGAGATAACCCAGGTGGGTCAAAGGCCCAGCAAGGGGTCAGCTCCTGGGCCTCCAACCAAGAACCAACATCGTCAGCTGGAGAGCTGATGTGGGAAAAAGTAAAAGAAAAATAAATGTGATTGACCAAAGGCACTGCTCTTTACAACTGTAAAAGACACACAAATTATCATGGAGGTAGAAGCCTCTTGCACATGTCCTGGAAACGTGTGAGGCGGCTTCTCCTACAGAGCTTGGACGCATCTTTGTAGACCCTTTTCCAAAAATTGAGGGAATGGGTAGTGATGTATACTAGTTTGAATGCAAACCAGT
>VYZQ01046842.1:1638-13976 GCA_013400655.1 Mystacornis crossleyi | reverse complement strand
CTGTGACCCTGTGGGAAGCTCACCCTGGAGTGGGCTCCTGGCAANCTCCTGGCAAGACCTGTGGCTCCATGGAGAGAGGAGCCCACACTGGAGCAGGTTTGCTGGCACAACTTGAGACCCCGTGGGGGAACCAGCAGTCTGTTCCTGTGGGACTACACCGTTTGGAAGGGATCCATTCTAGAGCAGTCCGTGAAGAACTGCAGACTCTGGGAATGATCCATGTTGGAGAAGTTCCTGGAGGACTGTCTTCCATGGAAGGGGACTCCATGCTGGAGCAGGGGAAGGACTCCTATTCCTGAGATGGAATGATGGCTGAAGCAACATGTGATGAATTGACCATAACCCCATTCCTCTGTCTCCCTGTGCCACTGACAGGGAGGATGTAAAGAGTCAGGAATAAAGTTAAGCCTGGGAAGGAGGGAGGAATGGGGGGAAGGTGTTTTTAAGATTTCTTTTACTTCTCTTATCCTACTCTGATCTTGACTGATAATGAATTTAGATAATTTCTTTAAGTTGTTTCTATTTTGCCTGTGAAGGTAATCAGTGAGTGATCTATCCCTGTCCTTATCTCAATGTACGGACCTTTTGTTATATTTTCTTTTCCTGCCCAGTTGAGGAGGGGAGGGATAGAGCAGTTTTGGTGAGTACCTGGTCTTCAGCTAGGGTCAGCCCACCCCATCCTTGCACCTTCAGGATTCTGCTTTAGTAAGTTGATGGTATTCTTAACTAGAGTAATGATTTCCACAGCCAGGAGCTGTGTTCTGGCTCAGCTTCTGTTCATAATTGATTCTGTCCACCTTAATGGAATCTAATGAAGTCTTCTCAAATTTCTCTGTCTTAGAAGCCAAACCAAATACTACTGTGAAAGTTTGACTCTACTGGAAATTTTAAAATCCCTTTTCCATTACAGATATTCACTGCAGATGATTCTCTTTCATTTTTGAAGTTCTACAGCCTCTAAAGATATTTACAGTTTGTCTTACTGAGAATGGTAGCAAAGATCCCACCTGGGATCCAGACTTCATTCCTGTTGGGAGTTGCCAATGTCATGCAGCTATGTGGAAAGACAGATATGATCCTATGATGCCCCAAATGGTGTCTCCTGGAGTGATCGAGAAATTCTGATCTCTTAGCACAAGGTTCTTGGGAGACCTTAAATTTCGGTAGTGTGTATTATTCTGTTTATATATGCTTGAGCAAGGTTTACTGAAATTAGAAATGTAAGGAAGGACTGCTAAAAGACAGATGAGAATGAGGTTGGAATTGTTGTGCAGGATAAAAAAGGCTGATCATGGGCACAGAGCGTGCCTATAAACCCATCAGCAGGTACATCTAGGGAAGGATGTAGCAGTATAAATGGAACAGTAGTGTTGACAGAAAACCAAATACTGTAAGTTGGCCATGGGTAATTTAGTCAAGAAACAATTAGTTCTGTCACATTTTGCTGAGGCAAACAAAGTAAAAGCAGAAATAATTTTGATATCGAGCTCTCTAAAAATATGCAAGGGACTTTATTCCATAGTATTATCCCTAGCAGGCAATAACTGGGAAGGTAATTACTTGTCTCCCATTGCTAAGGTTAGTCTTGCTTGTCCAGTTTGGGAAATAAAGGTGGTCTTCTGATATCTGTGGGCATTCTGTTGCTGTGCAGAAATAGATTGTTTACAGTTGTATCTATCCCCCCTATCCCCACCCCCAGCTTCTGCAGATTGTCTTCCACTCCTTGTGAGAAGGTTATCACTGGTCAATAATTTTTTTTGTTCTACAAAACATCCAGTTCTCCTATAGGTATTGAGTTGATTAAGCTGGACTCTTGTAGCCTTGTTTCAGTTTCCTTACACCATCAGCAGCAATCTGTGAATGGTACCACTCCACCATTAGTATGTACCTTCCCATTAATCATGCAATCCATGCTCCCATGAAACTGCATCTTTAAAATTTGCCCCAAGCGCTGTTCTTAATATTGTATGTGACCTGGCAGATAAAAATAAATGAGTTCTATTGCAATCTGAAACCTTCTTGGGAATTCATTTGTTTTCTTAGAAAAAAGCCAACCCATATGGCAGGGCAGAATTTACTTTTATAATTAAGTGGCATCAGTGAAGGATTACTCTCAGGGCATTAGCTCCTCAGTAAGCTCAAGGAAATGAGAGACTGCTTGTTTATCTCATTCTGATAAATTCTAATAAAATATTTGGATATTTTATTTCTCTCTGTGTTACTTGGTGGACTGATTTAGCATGTAATAAAATATTATAGTGATTTCTGTATTTTGAAATACCAGTAAGCATAAAGATTCATGCATTTCTCCAAGAACAACATTGCCTTCTTTGCCGTGTGAAAGTGCTTTGCCATATGTTTCTCTGGAAAGGTCAGTTGAAGGGGGAAGAAGACCAGATTAGGGGAAGGATACAACAGTCTGTGCCTTGCCCAGGCAATTTGTGCATTGCCTTTTTCCCCTCTGCATTTCCTGACAATGTACTTAACCCGTAGCAGCTCTAGTTTTTATAAATCAAAAATTGCTATAAGTGTTCCAGCCATTTTGGAACTAGACTCTTGTCTAGTCGACAAGAGTTGACTAGAAGCATGTCTCAAACCCAGTACCTTAGAGCAATATCTTTTTAACTTTTTTTTTAATGACTTTTAATTTTATTTTTTTTTTCTTAGTGGTTTTATTCAAACCATGCAAGAAAAATTATGTCTATTTTTAAAGGGAAAATGAAGTTATCCTCTTTTCCTAAACCTCCTGTGCTTGAAATTTTGAAGGTAGCAGCCTGGACTGAGTTCATTCCTAAGATGTGGAAAATTTCATTTTATTTTTTTTTTTTTTAATTCAAGTTGGGCTAGCTCAGGTATACTTTTAAATTACATAGTTACTATCAGAAACAGGTCTCAAAGCTATTCAACTTTCTTTTTAATTGGGTAATATATATTAAACATATATTTTTTTTTTTAACATAGAGTTTCCTAATAGTGATGGTTTTCTCCTATATGTTCTCCTGCAAGTTAATTAAACCTGCTTTTTTAGGATTACAACTTGCTTTGAGGTGGCTTATTGCCTCAATCACTCCTTATCTCACTGATGAAGGACTGTAACAGTATGCCTTCTCACTTAATTAGATGTGTGTTTGGGAACGTTAATTTGAACCATTACCACTATTTGCCATAATAACAGAAAGGCAAATTAAAGGATTCATTAACAGTGGCTTAAGGATCTCTAATAAAGGAATAAATAACTATACAGGTTTTCTTCTTGCTGTTGTGTTTGCTCCCAGCAGGAGAATCTGAGGGCTTCTTGTTAATGAGATGCTCTGAAGTCTACATGTACAGGGAGTACATGCAGGCACAGGGAATTGATGTTGTGTTCTTTGAAACATCCATCTGGGTTTCACTGCTCATTTAGCACTCAGTGCAGGGTAATGAGTGTCTGTCCTTCCACTGGTTGAACTGGGCTAATCTAATCTAATGTATGGTTTAACGCTAAATCTATGAGAAATTATCATCTTACTGCTGCAGAAAGAGGTAGGTCTTTTTCTCCCCACTGCTTCTCTTTCCTAGCTTGCTAACAGGTTCCTGAAAATCTTTAAAAGCTTCATACCTCTCTCGTTCATGCCTGGTTCCATTCTGCAGTTTTCTCCTTCTTTGTGCCAGTACTGGTAATAGTCTGGTTGCAGAGTGACACAAGTCAGTTCACTAACTCTGCAAAAGTCACTCCTTTTCTTGTGCAGACTTAGCGTCTTGGCATTTTAATTAGAGTAGCTGACATGGTGCATCATAACAGGAGCCCTGGAGCTGACTCAAGGTAAAAACAAAAGAGAAACTATAGGGACTCTGCTATTTCAGTGTAAGCTGTCTTCAGAAACTATAACAGAGGAGTGGTGTTCTAAAGGTATCTGTATTTAATGAAGTCACGACTTAATGTATACATACTGCCTGTGAAACTTTGGTGCCTTGGATGAGTTATTTAGAGCACCCATGCTGCTGCTTGGATGCCAAGTATATGTGTAGGTCTCAGTCCTCATTCCAAGTGTACAACCAGAAAATTTAACAGCTCAGGGATGCGTGTTCTGCACCTGACTGTCACTTCTTTAATGGGAGCAAGGTTGTGTTTTATGTAGAGAATTGTTAACTTCACGTTACATTGGTATGAATCCTGCTTCTGAATTTTCTATGTACAGCGAGCTTTCACTGAGAGAAAGGGCTCTCTAGGAAACAAACTGCTCTACCAGAAGACTACCAGGGCATGTTCACAGGAGGGAAATTCAAGGCTAGCCAGATCATTTGGGCCGTCAAGCTCAGATTCTCCTTCCTTTTAGTACCTTTAGTGTTAATGTGAGTCACATGATTTTTGAACCTTTTGTCATTGCAGTTTATTTTCTTAATTAAAAATAAAATTAAAAAAGAAAATATCCAAATTTTGGGTACTTTAGACTCTTTACCTTCTCCCCCGACCTTTCTCCCACTCTCTGCTCCAACAACTCAAGCAAACTTCATGTGCCCAATTTGATTACCGTAGTAGGAGACCAGAAAAAGTTTGAACTGTCTAAAATTTCTGGTCTTAAACCCATTTCCATTATTGGTGCTTTTTTGGAGGAGATGTAACAGATACATTTAAATTTAATTTCAAATTAATCTTGAAAAGAAACAGAAGATTAATATATTAAACAATGAAATGGTAACGAACACATAGAATTTGAATGGCTCTTAATTTGAGTGAATATTGTACTGTATATGTAATATCTGCCAAAATACAAAAACTGGGGGCATGTACTTTGACGTATATGTTGCAGCAATAAAAAAAGTATTAAACATCTGTTTAGCCACAGTTATGAAATACAAGATTAACATTCTGGTTGAGCTGATATTTCAGGATAAAGTTGTATCCAACCACAGCTTACTAAATAAATAGCTGAATAACCTCACAAACTCATCTGGATTAAAGCATAATATTCAGAAACATCCTTACCTGCATGCACCAGAGGCAGACAGGTGTCAAATATTGCAAGGCCATTGGCAGCTGGGGAGCTTGAGTGCTGTGTGTGAGAAGCCAAGGCCAATAGGGGAAAATTTAATGGAAGTTTGAGATGACATGGCATAACTTCAGGAGCAGGGTAACCTCCAGAGCTGCAGGGGCCCCTGGTACCTTTCTCCTTTTTCTGGAGAAGTCCATGGCAAGAGATATGTAGAAGCGATGCCTGGCTGTTGTTGAACATCTGTGTAGGAGTGCTGTGCTCTGTAATCTCCAGCATTGCTGAGGCTGTATGAGGAGCCACAGGGAAGTGAAATAAGATTTACTAATCCAGAGGAGAAAGCATCAGAGAAGGAAATCAGATTTTACAGGACCCTTGAGTGGATTAATTTAATTTTTAATGGGATTCTTTCCTAATTGACTCCCATAGTGTTTTTCTTATTCTGTTTGACAAGCTCATTGTCTCATTGGTCATCTTATGATTATGTGAGTCTTCCCTTTGCCATTTTGAATGTTAATAAAACATGGTTAGTCGTCATTCCTCGAGAAAACCTGTAATTTTTGAAATTATTAATAAAGAGCAATAAGAACAACAAAAATCACTTCTCCATAATTTTTAGGATGGATCAACATGACCTACTAGTCTGAAAGTATTTATCTCTGTGCATATGGTGTTTTCACATCTTTAGCATTTATCAGTAAGCCTCTCATTTCATTACTCATTTGCTGAGGCTTCCATTTCATGCAAAATGAAGATAATTTATTACTTCCGTTCATTCTGCCTTTTGTTATTGTCATTTGACCATTTCCATAAATAGTTCAACTAGAACACTTGGATTAGGTTTCTTGCATTTCCAATGTATCATCCTTGGCTTTTTGATTTTTTTTTTCTTTTAGCTTCATGATTTAACCAAATAAATTTTCTACATAATACTTTTATTTATACTGATTATCTCCTTTTGTCCTACTCTTAATTTTTTAAAAAAATTTTCTTTCCATTTGCTGACTTTACTATATAGCAAAACTAGAATTGGCTTTCTCCCAGAATTTTACCATCTTAATTGCGGAATTGTGAAATTTTGCTTAATAGTTGACTCTTGAGGAGTTTGTACTTTACATTTTCAGTCTTACTATTTTTTTCTCTCAGTGAATTGAATAAAATTTTCTTCTTTCATGTGAATTAGTTGTTTAAAAGAAGTGAACAGGAAGTAATCTTTTTCTAGTTTATTTCCAGGAGATTTGGCAGTGTGAGTGGTCATAACTTGAGTGTCTGAGTTTGCTGCAACCCCTATTTATTGATTTAGGCTTTCAATTGCAGATGCGTGTGGGGGCTTAGGATGGGTTGTGGAGATTTTTTGCTATTTATGATATATATTTTGCCATCTTTTTTAAAATGGCTTAATGCTGAATCCATGTTTTCCTGAACTGTGTGTGCTGTCCTAATGCTCTTCTAATTTTTGTCTGTGTCTAATGCAAGAGTGTTATTGTTGTTCTATTCAGCTTTTTGTCCTGGTTTGGACAGGTGTCTACTAAGGGAGGCAGGAGTCCCCCTCCCACCCCGGAATGGAAAAANCTCTACCCCACCTCTTTTTTCCAGTTCTAAATCTCGAGATGTCTCTGCTCCCCCACCTGAGAAGACGCCACCAAGACCAAAAAAAAAAGGGACAATTGGGCCCCTCCCTTGTGGCTGGCTAGGTCCTTTGTTTTCTCTTAAGTACCCAGCAATCGTTCCTTAACATGGGGAAAAATTCCTTTGAGAGGAGAAGAAAAGAACACATACACACACACAAAAAGAAAACCTCCTCAACCCCCAACACTTTTATAGCTTGCATTTTCAAAGAAAAGGGTGAAATGCTGGATTTAACAACCATAACTAACAAGATATACTTTTCAATCTTTATGCATTTTCAATTGTTTTTTGACTTGGACTTGTTCAGGGACATACAGAAGATTAGTTTTATACTTTTAGCTGTAGTCATACTGCATGTATTCACTGCAACAGATAGAAATATATTATTGTGAAGGAGGTGACTGGAGCATGCTGTTTGTGTGCTTTCATTCAGTTCCCACTGACACCAGTGGAAGTCTTTACCCTTGGGTTTGAGCAGGCTCTTGACTAAGGGATTTTAATTATAACAGCTGAGCTAGAAAAGTTGTTCAGTGCTGTGAATGTAAAGCACACGCTTAGTTCCTGCTGGATCTCTGAAGGAATAAAGGATGCTGCTTTATCTCAGTGTTAGTTGTGTTTTCTTCTCATTAAGTGTCCTTCTGTTTGCGGATTTCTGTAACATATTTGCTTTCCTCATTCATTAAGCACCAAATGGAAACAAATTTGCCAATTACCGCCAGTGTCAAATCAGTTTAGTTCCAGCGTGCAAACTTGTATTTGTCTTGCTTATTGCCTACAGATTTGGAAAAGAGGCAGGGCTGTGTGCTAAGAGGTTGTATCTGTGCTTCAGAAATGTAATTTCATTTTTATTTCTCATCCTTTGTTGCCTTCAAAGCATAAATGCACTGGAATAAAGCTGAACAGAGGTTGAAAAATGGCAGTCCAGGGCATAATCTCAATAACATGTTGAAAAAATGTTGTCACCTGTCTCGTGAGGAGCATGATAGCTCTGCACATGTCATGAAAATTGGCATTGACTTTTTCTTTGGACTGCCAGATTTATTAATACTACATTTCCTATGTGGTTTTTACTGTCATGCTTTTTTCTTTTTCTTTTAGACCTTTTTCTCATGTATATGCTTTCTGAACGAGTTCTCGCATGCTGGTGATACATGCCGTAGAAT
Organism: Mystacornis crossleyi; assembly: GCA_013400655.1. Classification (NCBI taxonomy): domain Eukaryota; kingdom Metazoa; phylum Chordata; class Aves; order Passeriformes; family Timaliidae; genus Mystacornis; species Mystacornis crossleyi. The sequence continues at coordinate 6,214 of VYZQ01046842.1, read as the reverse complement.
GTTAAACTGTTGAATTTGTAAAGCTAAATGTACTCCTGCAGGTTTTACTGAGGTGGGCACATCTAGGTAGGAATAGCTCTGATTGCTCTCTGAGTGCTAGTTTGCCACCTAGCCCAGCATTATTTATGTAGTCATAGTCAAACTGTGCTGTCCATTTGCCCAGTTTATGTTGCTAAGGTGTTTTTACTGTCTCTTGCACATTGCTTTTCTTATTCAGTTTTCTTTCTGCTGGCTTTATAAAGCTAAAAATATTTTAACTGGTTATTGGCAGCCACAGGAAATTGAAAAATGTACACTAATTAGCTCTGCCTCTTGATCATTCACATGAATATAGACATTTTAGTCTCCCTAACACTTACAGGGTCAATTTTTCTAATTTCACACTGGATATATTAATGTGTAGAAGTGTTTTGCTCTACTGAATAGGATACAAATCTCATTTTCTAGGAAGGAAAAGAAGAAAAATATTGAGTGTCTGTTTTTCTCCAGGCTGGCACTGTGTTTGTGCATTTATTAATTTAGAATCTTTACAGCTTGGGACAACAGCTTTTTTTTTTAATAGGCTGAAATGATGTCAGAATGGAATACACTAAAAAGACATTAATAATTTGATAATCAGTCATAAAAAGGCCTCATCAGGCATAAATTTTCAGTAGATATCTGAAGATGAAGTACACGTAGTGATTGAAATGACACTGTATTGAGTACTGACCCAAAAACTAAATGTGTGAGACCAGACTGTCTGCTCACATATTCTGCAACAGAGACTGCATTTATTCGTAGAGTGAGATGCGGCATTTATGTGCCATTCCTGTGAGTCTCATACCACTGAGTTAAGAAAGCAGTTTATACCTGCTGAGGATGCAGTTTAGTTTCTCTGGCAGAAAAAAAAGTTGTTTTACAACAGCAATGAAGTAGGTTTCTTTGATATCGGAGTGAAGGAAGTACAGTGATGGGTGATGGAAGTTTAAATGCACTGAGATGAGGAGCAGACCAAGGATTTATGCTCCCTGCTGAATACTTCTGGGCAAGACTTTCTGCAGAAGTGGAGGTATTTTTTGTCTTTACAGAGAGGGTGTAGAAATGTTAGAAAGACTATAATGCGTTGCTTCCTGGTGTTTTGGTGGAAGTCTTTCAAGTCCACTTGCATGTAACTTGCTGGTGAAGCTTTGTGTACAGGATGCTGTGCAATGTATTCTGTTCTTCGTTTATCCACTTCAGGTCTCTTCATGACTCAAACCCAAGTATTTTAGTTATTTCTTTGTGGTGATTTATCTGTCTAATAATAAATATTCTGTCTTTATTTTACTTTCACATGATTTCTTGTCCTTAATAACCCACCTCCTGTGTTTTGAGTAATTCTCTTTAGCAATACTCCTAGGAAAGACTAGTGACATGGTTCCTGTACAGCCACAGTTTAAGTAGACCATATATGTACTAGAGGCAATAAATAAATACACATAGCCATTTCCCAGAGTCCATGAATAAAGACAGTGATTGTGTTTCTGAGATAGACACAATTTGGTTTTATTCTTCTCCCCTTCCCTACTGTCTCATTAAAAAAAAAAAAAAAAAATTAATAGTGATGTAAACTATAGGTCCTGAGCATCTGTGCCCATTAACGATACCTCATACCTCTTTGGAAAGAATTAAAATTGTTATCTCAAAAAATGTGGCTTAATTTTAATTTTGATTACGGGTCTGTCAGTTGCATGAGTGTAATATTGCGGATAATTTTTGAAAACTGTAAATATTTAAAGCTAAATTTTAACTTTACTCATCACTTTGTCATTTGGGGTTTTTTGTTACTTTAGGTGAATTTTAAAAAATCTTCTAAATTGATGTTGCAGATTCGTTATGAATAAATTAAGATTGAAGTAATTTATATTATTATTTTAAAAATCCTTTTAATTTTCATCTCTAATCACTCTGTGGGAACATTTGAAAATCAGAATTGCTTTACAGAAGGTAAAAATTAGGCAAAAGAGGATTGAAGAGTATTATTTCTGTGAAGATGCCGTAAAAAAGACAAATAATGAAAAGAAGAAAAGAGGTGTGATAAGAACTAAGAAAGAAAGAAAACGGTGGTGCAGGAGGAATATGCCTTGCTTTTGGTTTGCCTGGACTCATCCCAAGTTCTGTAGGTGTGATGATGCTGCTGTAGAGAAAAAGCAGAGTGAGAAGTATTTTTGCAATAAATGCACAGGGTTGTGAAAACTGTGCTTGGTTGGTTTGTGCATAGCTCCTGCTGTCTGTGGGAAAAATTCTCAGGCGTCTCAGGAATTAGAACACGTATGGCAAGATTTTGCTCAAAATTGTGAAAACTCTATGGCTTGTACAGCTTCGCCATCATACTGGGATCCTTTGCTTCAAACTTTACATATTTGTGGCTGAACTAAGAGCATGAGGTTCCCATCTTTGTGGGGAGAAATGGAGAGCTTTAATCTGCCTGTCCACATATTCTGATGTAGACAATCAACACTGGTGACATGAATCTGCCAAAGCACTGAGTATTTCTTCCCACTGATTCTAAAGGAAGACTGGAACAATTAATCAGATGTACATGCATGCCCTTTGTTCATGTTGAGCCAGTCCTTCAGACTGACAATCTGTTTCAGAAATTAGCTTAGTCCTTAGCCCAAAGGGCTGTATGTTAAGACAGCCTCTGAAAGAATTTGAAGTCCTGAATACACATCACTTTTCTTTTTCCTGCCTTTATCATCATAAATTATGTTTTCATTTAAACAGTGATAACGTTTGGATTTTTTACTGAAATATTAGTAACAATTCATTTTTATCTGCTATTTTTTAACCCCAGAAACTACCTCTTCAGATTGAAGCTTGAGGATCTCTCTTTAATACAGGTATGTTTTATTTCTGTTTTGTAGTTCCTCTACAAGATGTAGGTAACCAGATGTTTTAAAGCAGATAGTAAAGATATTCATAAGCTTCATAGTTACACATAAATAGACATCTGTTTTTGCCCTTTTTCTGGCCCCTTATTACATAAGTCATATTATCCCTTTTAATTCCAGATTAGCCTTTGTCCCAGGCCATACAGATCTGATGTTGCCTTAGTCTACAGTGATTTTGTTAGTGGGTTTTCATAGTCTTCATTAATACAATTAAAAATTAACTACCTTTAGATTCAGTACTGTGCCTATTAATTCATGAAGTAATACTATACAGCTGAATACAGAAAAGTGAAATGCATCCAGGTAAGGCTGTACTTGTGATTTGGAAAGCAACTTGTGTATGCTTTAATTAGGCTTGTTGACTTTATTTGACTTCCTAGACGACTAGAAACAAGATCTGATGTTAGGGTACATTTAATCAAAATTGCAATATTAAGAAATACTCAATTTTGTTGCTGGTGTTTAAGGCTGTGACACACCAAGCACTTTTAATATACAGAATTCGGGCTGTCTACTTTCATCTTCTGTGCCATATTCAATATTGTGGCAAATAATTTAAGTCCTAAAGGTTCTTGTTGGGAGGCTGCACTCAGAGGTCTCTGATGGTGCCATTGTAGTTTATCCTGCTAATTCACAGATAGAAGTTCATGACTTTCCTGCTTTAGGACCTGTATCAGTAGGCCGAATTCACTAATGAGGGAGAAATCTGTAGATTACAGAGGTTTGTAATTGTGCTGACTGATTCAACCAGACCCCTTCTCACCCCAGTCAGCAAAAAAATCCGAACTGAGCACGGAAATCATACTGTTGATGTTATAGTAGGTTACTGGGTTTCAGTCTTATGCATGTTAAGAAGCCTTTAAACAGTCTTCTCAAGGTGGCTTTTGGTAAAGTTTCTTATTCTGTCTTCAGTGTTGTAGCACCACTGGTTTGTCTCTGTATCTTCTAACATTCTTCAATAAATCTTTAGAGAATTTGTGTTTCTAAATCAGAAGTGTTGTGTTTTTTTTTTCTTTCACCAGTGTATCTTTACAATCCCTACACCTAGTATTCAATTTTTTTCCCTCATTTTCAAGCCTATCGTTATGACTCCTTCACAGATCTTCTCTTCCTCTTCTTTGCCTCTACTTCCCTTACAATTCTATGAGAGTGGCCCAGGACAGCCATTATCCAAAAGACGTGTTTCCTTGGATGTGCCAGTTTTGGCAGCTCCAAATCAGCTGTGAGGCGACTGAAGCCTTTGTTTTAATTTGTAGGGTGAATTGTTTAGAATTCCTAAACTAACTAAACAACACATTCAGGTCTTGTCTTGTAATCTGGTATTATGGGTGAAAGAGACAAGAACAAAAGTTGGAAGCAAAGCAGAAGCTGTATGAAATCCTTGTAAAAGATGGAATTTCAGGGGAGAAATAAAGCTTGCTGAGGTTTAACTCGTTGATGCTGTATGTGCTAGTTATTTATTTGCTAAGAGGCTGAGCACTTTGACATTTCATGTATGGACAGGTGAAATTTTTTTTTGGCATTTCTTTTTCTTCACACAGTTTTTGTCATAGTAATAGTGTAAAAATATCATTTAATTCTTCTATTTAATTGCTTGCTTTGATTTTTTTTTTTTAACATAAGCCAGCTTTTGTAAAAACATACAGATGTTTTACAAGTTC
>VYZQ01046835.1:12899-23377 GCA_013400655.1 Mystacornis crossleyi | reverse complement strand
GGTGTCAACCCATGACAGCTTTATGCTTAGCTTGCCCAACTGCTTTCTGATCATTTATCCCACATGTGGTTTTTAGTGCAAGAATACTGTAACATACCCTGTGGTCAAAGGGGTTTTCCTTGAAAAATCCCTTTGTTTTCCTACTTTGACTTGAGGGGGAAAAAGAAAATAAAAAATCTTGTCACTCTCATCTTTCTAGTAATAATCTATTTTCATTTTCTACTGGTAAAGTAGAAAGGGGCTTTTAACTTTCACAACTTTCTTTTTGTAAGACCACAGCATCTGTAGCCCTGTATAATTACCTTGCTTCTCTTCATGAGACAAAAATTGCCTCTTCAATTAGAAGGAAAAGAAACGAAAAAAAGCGAGGGGAAAGCCCAGTGTTTTGGTAAATCTCTTGTCAAGTCTCTTTCAGACTAACAAATTCAATGCGGATATTATTAGCTTTGTTGTGCACTTAACTAACAAAGGACACATGATCTTGTGGTTCACACCTATGGAGAAGGCCTGCAAATACCAAAAAGACCTCTCAGATACCTGTTCAAAAACTCACTAAAGCTGTAGATCTCCTACGGACCTGTTTTTTCCACTATCTACCTCCCAGACTACAGTTTCCCACACTGCCTCGAGGACTGTGTCCTCTCCGTGGTCTGTCTATTACCATCCCTGTAGAGTTCACAGAGTCACAGCAGGGTTGAGGTTGTAAGAGACCTGTGGAGGTCACCCAGAGTTAAGAAACTCTCCTCTGTTTTCTTTTATTCCATTAGCCATCAACTGCTCATCCCATAAATCCTCTTCTTTTTTTTCCAGAGCATAGCTTGAACTCATTGTAGTGCAAATGGTTTGAACACATAGCTGAAGTGCTGAAATACCTCAGACATTGGTGGGTAAGTGCAAGTGTTCATGTGGAATTCTGACAGGGTAGCTGCCCTCTAGCACATGTGGCAGAGGGCTTGCAAGATGGTCAGAGTGTTTCCACTGCAACAATGTTGATGAATAAGAAGCACGAGTGTGAGGTTTAGTGTCTGCACTCTTCCACTGATAATGCCACAATGGTTTATATTACTGGAGCTCCTCTCTCAGGAAAGTTTTGACAGTGCACACAGTTCTTCTTTCCTTGGACACCTACACTTAGGTTTTAAAAGTGTGCTTGTCAATTTCCAAGAATTTTCACACAAAGTGTTTTAGGCAACATACTCAGAAACTTGAAAATTACAAAAAATTCTCTATGGTATTAGAAATTCCAGCCTTGCTTAATTAGGTTTTTTTTTTTTTCAACATCTAAGAGATAGAAGGATAAAAGAAGAAATAGCAGCAGCACAGACTACTACAAAAACACATCAGGAGAGAAACATACCAGCCGTAAAGCACATGATTATCCTGTTTTTTATTGTACCATTTATCATTAAGTCTCAGCTTCAGAGACTTCTCTGGAAATTAATATTGACTTCCTGCAGAATAGTGCATCTGCCCACTCTAATATACTTACATTCTAAGACAGACAATTAAATCGAAGAGGGATTCAGAGGGACAGACCTGTTTATTGAAGAAACAAAATAACCGTGTGAAAAAAACCCCACCAAAACAATTTTAATTCCCAAATAAGAATGAATTTTCTTCCAGATTTCTAGTATAAGACTTTGTTTTACCAAACCTGTTCAAAGTAGTATATTACAGAGACAAAATCTGACCTGAAGCCAGTTCCTGAAAGCCCATGTTATTACAGCTTTTTACATCCTCATTCAAGGCCAGGTTGGATGGGGCCCTGCTAAGGACTACCTGATGCAGTGGGTGGCAGGGAGGCCACCCCATGACAAGGGGGCTGGAATTAGATGCTGAACTTTAAGGCAGCTTCCAATCCAAGCCATTATGTGATTCTATGATTTTCTCATGTTTTGTGATCATTTTCCTCTTTGATGTGAATTGCCTATCGTTAATTTATTCTGTTGCTTCAATGAAATTTGTTGTAGCCTAGGGGCCAATTAGTCCCCTTTTCCCATCAATTTTTAAGTAGCATTATATAAATACTTGAAAACCATGAGATACAATCTTTAATGTCACACTTATTTAGTGGGTCAATATATGTCTATAACATACTGCTATTTTTTTTCTTCTAAGAAATATGATTTTTCACTGTACAGCAAGAATTGAAAAAATTAATTCAGGATTTCTCCACTGTATTTTGCGTGCACTGGTATTCTGTACCAGTGCAAATTTTCAGTAAAGGTAGTAAGAATCAAGAGACAGAAAGAAAACTCTTTTGTTTAAAGGATAAGAAAATTTTGTTAAAGCTTCTTTTTCCTGTGATGAGCTGCTGCTCTGAGCTCTGCAATTTTTTCCCCTGCGTTGCTACCACACATTCTCCTCAAAGCCAGTATTCATCAGTGAGTGCCACCATTACAATTTGATGAAGCACAGTGAATAAGGTTTGCACACCAAATTCCATCTGGCCTTAATTTACTCTGTTCTTGCTGATCTATAGATGACTAGATAAATACTGCTGTAAGTGTCAAAGCCATTGAAATCCATATTTTTCACAAGTAAACAGGGCCTTTGTAGACTCAACTTGACGGCTACTGAGCAAACACCTACTCAGAGTAGACCAGCCCTTGCAAAGAGGTAGCACCATGATCACTGCTAGAGTAGAGGAGATTCCTTTCTGCATTGGCAGTGTGGCCTCTAGGCAGGAAGCAGGCATGTCTCCATGCCTCCAAATTAATCTCCCAGTCAAACAAGGAGATATAGAAAGNCTTTCCTTCCACATCCCAGTTCCAAGGCTTCATCAGCTCCCAATTATCCTCATGTTGCCGTATGGATTGCTCTTAATAAAAAAAAAAAAAACAAAAAAAAACCAAAACAAAACAAAACAAACAAACAAACAAACAAACAAAAACCCCACCCCCAAAACAAACAAACAAACAAAAAAACACACACACAAAAAAAAATCAAAACCCCCAAAGAACCCAATCCAACAACAACCCACACGAAAACCCCTCAACAACAACAAAAACCAAAACAAAAAAGACAACCCATCCCCACCCCCCGCCCAAAACTTACCAAAAAAAAATGCAAAGAGAAATCCAGTACAGGAGTTGCACTTTCTATCCCAGAGATTTCTCTGCATCTCTCCAAGAAAGATGCTCAATTTTCCTGACCAGCATCAATATAGTGGTCTTTAGAGTCACTTCATTCAAGAATATCTAAATCAAATTCATTAAAAGAACAGTATGCATCATGTTTCAATACACATACAGGGATGAAAAACAGGAGTGAAAAAATGGTACCGTGGTGTTTGATAGGAAATGGACTAACACTAAAACCACTTATTCATTGTGGAAAATTAATTTCAAGCAATAATTTTGTTGGCAGATCATAAATCCATAAAATGTGTCACAGGCTCTACCACTAAGGAAAGACCAGGCCTAGAGGAGTTGTCCAGCTGGTTCTCTTTCTGAAGTGGCCTTTTCATTTTTAATGTGACGGCAGATGCTGATTTAAGTGATTTTGGCTGAGTTGCAACTAACTGGTCTTTTCATCTGCGATTAATTTCTTTGTTTCTTGTTCACTAAGGGATTTAATTGCAGCAACATAGAAATTTGCCAATTTTCCTTTAGAGAAATGCCCATTAAACTTTCCATTAAAATAAAATCCTTAGATCTTCCATTGCAAGGAGTTATTCACATATTACAGTAAATACATCTGTGAAATAGCATGGTTTTCTTCTAAGACTGAAGATTTTTCAACTGTACGCATTCACTCATTTCTATCTTAAAACCAAAGTATGCAAGCAAGACTGCACAAGAAAACTTAATGAACTGGAAAGAGTTGTCGGCAATAGCAGTCGCATGGCTTTCATGCAGAGAGCATGTGTTTCATACAGCCAATTGTGTACAGATATCAAAACTCTTTGTCTGCAACACACATTTGCAAGTATCTTCCTCTTAGGACTGATTCAACCTCTGGTTCCTCATGCCAAATCTGAAAACGCAGGCTTTTGTGTTGTTTTTAACTTTATTTTCTTAGAACCTTTGACGAACCAATCATTTTAAAATGACAATTTTTTCTTGCCTTCTGATTGAGATTAATTTTTTTCCTTATTCTGCTCACCAAGGTCTCTGGGAGATGTACTCTGTTTGATTTTGTTGTGACAACTACAGATGTGAACTTGCCAGATTGAACTCAGGCAACAGAGCCAGGGGCATATGCTTCCATCCAGATTCCAATGCAGAAGGATCAAATTCTGATAGAGCAGCTGGGTGAAAAAACGTATCAGCCACAGCTGTCTCTGTACAGTGACTTTATTTCAGTCTCTATAGCAAAGTTTTCACACTTTTAATCTCAAACCATAGCTCAGAGAATAACTGGACTCTGTTCTGTCTTCTTGGAGAGTTGTTTTTCAAGCTTTCCTTTGGCCAACAAATAATGTTTTTGCAGCTACAAAGGCAGCAAGGCAATTACTCACTTCCTGCAAAGGAAGGAGCATGGGGAAGAGAAAGGATATTTGGTCTGCAATATCCTGCAACTTACTGAAGTCTGTTCTGAAAAGCAAGAAAATCTTCATCACTTGTACATATCCTTCTAGTATGAACCCTTACGTACAATCCTTCACTTCCAAGTACAGCACTAAGCCTGGAGTTTTCACTTACAAGCTCTGCATCATTAATGGTTTTTCCCATCACTTCTGTCCTTCCTTTTCATTATCAGATCGTGTCTTATCTATATGTACTATTTACACCACTACTATTTATAACATTGTAAAGTAAGAGGAGAACAACTTGCAATAAATCCACTGCTGGCTGAAGGGCTTCCTCCCAGTCATTCCTAATGCACTAAACCCAAGCCTTACTAACTATGTGCTGTGTGCCCGTGTAACTTTGTGTGTTATGCTAAATGCTACATAAAAATGCCAACTATAAAGTCAGAACATTTTAGATGAAATGCCATATAAAGAGAAGAAGCCTCAATGAATTCCAGGAGATCCAGACATGACATTTTCTGGAAAAAATCTAACAAGGTATCAGGTCTGAGGAGTACCTGATTTTGGTACATCTACAGATGTACCTCTGGACAGATGTTCAGATTAATGAAAACATAGGCCATATTATTGCCTTAAAAAAAAAAAACCAAAAAAACATGAGTTTTCTCACCATTAACTCAGCATTCACCAGTATTTACTTTTCTTAAAAAACCCACAAGCTAAAGTATGGTTGCCCTTCATAGTATTTTATGAGAAAATATGCTGCTTCTAAAAATGGAATTATGAACCCCCCTCAAAGATAAGGAGATACAAGAAATTAAAAATCACTTTCAAGAAATTAAATTTCGTTTAATTTCTTGAAAGTGAAATTAAATTTAATTTCAAATTAAATTTATTTAATTAAATTTAATTTCAAGAAATTAAAACCCACTATCACAAGTGCAGCTTAGTTCAGAGACTCAAGTAAGCCAGTTCAGCTCAAACATTCTTTAAAATCCAATATATTTACACAGTCTTCCTCCCATCTTACACTTCTCTGCTAGAAACCATAAAAGTATACACTTCCTAAGACATACTTTTTCCTCCTTTTTGCTTTCCCACTTATGATAGTATTCCAGTTACAGTTTTTTATGTTCTTTTTTCCCAGAAGCATCCAAAAGTCAGTTATAATTAGTTGAAATAACTGGAAAGGTTACCTCTGTTTCTAGTAAGTTAAACCATCTCCCCTAGTGCAAAAGACCAAAAGCAAAATGAAATGTGTATAACATAAGATTTTGGTGACAGAACAGTAGAAAGCCCAAAAGAACAAAAAAATGCACAAAACAAAACAAATCAGCCCTCTCCCTCAAACAACATAACATGAAGGTGACACAAAACTTGGAATGAATTTGTAAGTTAGTAGGAAAACTCTGTCAGATTTTTGGTAGCTCTGAGATTTTATAAGGTAAAGAAACACCTGCATGTTTCTAGCCCACAGTCACTTGTTTTGAACAACAAATTGATTCAGCAATTCCACTAGAAAACAAGGAAGTAGGTAGTTGGATCTTACACACTAAGAAAATATGAAAAAGTATGTCAATAATGCTTTTGCATCTGGATGTGTCTAGAACTTATTTAGGAAGGAGGACTGCCAGCAGGCCATTACTCTGAATTTACCAAAGAAGAAGCAGAAAAAACCCCGAAAAACAGCTCTAAACCCAGACAGTCACATTTATTTAAATTCAGTGGAGTAATGCAAACAACCTCTCTAGTACTGGCAGCAATAAGAAAATTAAATAGATCCCAGTATTCAATCTTGTCAACAACACGGCGTAGTGGAGAAATTTAAATTCTTTAAAGTAAAAGGAAATGGTCCATACATTTACAAACCTTTACAGGCTTCTACAGGCCTCTTAATAATAGCTAGTATTACTTTTTATAAGCACACAATTTTACTATGACGTACCAGAAAAAGAACTTCATACGAAGCAGTGGCATTACTGGAAACAGTGTCACTAGGAGTCTGGTAATTTTTAAATACAATAAGGCATTTGATGACTAGGACTGTAAAAAAACAAACCAAAATCAACATAAAACAAGCAAACAAAGACTCCCAACACATCCTCAACAAGTCTCACATATTTTAATATCAACAAACATGTCCCAGCTGAGCACGTGCACATTCCATGTGTGGCAGGGAAGATTGCCATTTAAGAAGTGGAAAATTTCCTTCCTGACTTTCATGTAGAGACCAGTTAACTCACTTGCAACACATTTTATGCTTGGTCATGTGGAGCAGCACACAACTTTAAGCCCCCAAAGCAAGTACTGAATCGCTTTGCTCTAGAAGGAGGACAGTGTTCTCACTCAAAATAATAGCTTATAGAACAAAAAATATCAAGAAATACTATGCCCTTCCTGAGAGGAGGTAGAACATCTGATGTTGTGTGTCCCACGTCTCTGAGAATATGATGCTATATGCTTAGTCACATTTTGTGACTGAATGAACACAGTTCCTTCTTCAGGTGCTTTGAAAAGAGCCTCTCCTCTGCTGACTCTTCACTTTTACTGCAATTAGATTTCTTGGAGTTTTCTCCTTTCTCTATGTATAACCATCCAGCAGCACTAAACTCCCTGAAGCGAAGAATTTCAGGTTTCTAACTTCAACCTCCTTGTGGAATTCAGCTGAAATCACACAAAAGGTCCAAAGACAGATACAATTAGTCTGTTCACGTAAGACTCATCTCCTTGGAAAACCAAACTGAAACCTCTGTTTAGGAGGGCCTAGACCCAGACTTTGTAGTCCATAACTAAACATGTTTATTATAAAGCAAAGTATGTTTTGGAATGTTTTGAATTAGAGTCTCTATAAAAGACATTTTTAAAATACATCTAGACTATCCATAAATTCCAACCCCCCATCACCTGAACTAGTGCCAGACCCATGAAAATCAGTTTAAAAAGTATCGTGTCATTTTCTTAAATTTAATTGTAATTAAAAATGCTTTAAAAAGAATAAAATAAAATTATACCATCAGATTACTTTTAAAAATAAAGCATCTGCTATAAGGAATGGTTCCTCTGCTAAGGTTTAAAATAATGAAGAGAAGAAATAACTGTGTTATATAATTTTCCAAAACTTCAAATGCATACGTGTAAGGAAATCCACCAATGCCTCTTTGCTGTGTTTTCCATACTACATGGTTTCCTTGTGTAATTCCCAAATTTGATCTTTCTGTACGTCTTTTTGCATTCCCCTTTTCTGACATAAGCTATTTACCTAACTCATAAAATTAATTTGACATTATAATACTTGTTTTCTTCAAAAAAAAATTAGTTCTGCTGACACACTCATGCTGGGGCAACTTTGCAAGACTAAAGGACACTAGATCACTATTTCTGGAAAGTAAGAAATGTTTTGGAGACGCAAGGTGTTTTGGAGACACATTGAATCTGAAATGCATTTTTCACAGTATTCTGTTTTTCTCCCTAGGAAGAAAAATATAATTATTCATACTGCTACAAAGATATGTTGTTAATTGCACACTTATGCCCTGTCGTCTTACCTGTGCATTTATAAAACCAAACCAACCCACAACAAGAAGACTGAATTCCTTTTCTGTGATCCTCATCCTAGACCGCTATATAATATATAGGGTCTTCCTAGTTGACTGAACGTATACATTCTGATACTTAGTTTTGTTTTCTTCAATGTTAAGTATATTGAAATTTCTAATGTCACCTAAAGTAGAGAGAGAAAAGAGTGATTTTCCTGAAATACAGGGTATATTTTAGTTTGGAAGATGAGGGAAAAGTTTTGTTGAACTACTGTTTTAAGATCTCTATTGCATCTCCAGTTATGGGTTTCTTTCTTCTGTATATGTGTAGCAATAGCGAAAACTAACATAATTCAGAAGATGTGACTGGCTGGCAGAAACAACCAACCAAGAATATATTTTAAAATTGTCCTTTTAAGATTGATGTATACAAGCAGAAAAGTGTATTTTATCTTTCTCAGTCACCAACCGATTTCTTGTCTACTCCTGTTTGAAATTTAATTTCCTACAATTTGACTTTAGATTGATTAAAAACCCCTGTACAGTGAAAAAGGGCTTTCACTACTTCACTTACCAATGACTTGCTATCAAATGCTGTCTAATGATTTTTCATTTCTCTGTGTCTCACACATACAGTTCATCTTTCATTTAATTATATTAGTAGTCACAGTAACTCAAGCACTGTTTCTCAAAGAAGCCAAGAGCCAGGCTGCCATTAACTTCTAGCTTGCTTTTTTAGAAGTCTGTATTATCACACAGAAAGAATTTTTTGTAAAAGCAGTTAATGCAAGCTCTCACACAAAAAGACTAATCTCAGACTCTAAATTATGTTGTACAGTAAATGGCTATTCATCCAATACGCAATTTACCAATTCCCACTCTATGACATGGAAAAAAAAGTGATACATATACTATAAATAATACTTTCTCCAGTCCCAACTCCTCAATGAGTTCACCTCTAGCAGGAAATTTTACAAAGTGATTAGAACAAGAAAACCAACAAACAATCAAACCCAAAACAAACAAAAAAAGGAGGAAAAACCCCAACCAAACAGTCCCTTGCCAAACTGTAGAGTTTAGAGAGTACTATAATGATTCCTTATATTCCTTATGAACTATAAGATTCCTAAGCATCTCCAGGGTTTACACTTAAAATGCACCCAAAACATGCTATGACACCTTCCAATTTCAAGTTGAGGTCAAGACAAAATATTCCAAAGAACACACCACCTGAAAAAAGGATAATTTCTTTTTCTCAGTTGAACTTAAGATCAAGCATGACTGTAGTATGTAACTACTTCATCCAAGAAACGTCAGACCAGTAGAAAACAAAACAAAACCCTCTTACCCTCCCATTTCACCATCTATTGATGAAAATAAATAACTACACAAAACAGCTATAAGGAACCTCTTTCAATACCTTCTATAAAATGCTTTTATTTCTGAGGGTTAGAAGCCCTTTTGACATTCTACCCATTCAGGAGTTATAGATTTTCAGACACGTCACACTGACAAAGAAGAGACACTCAGCACAGAACAATCTGTTCTCTGCTACAAACACACTAAAGAGAGATATTCAGCAGCCAGAGAATTCACGCGCCCATAAAAGAGACAACTTGACCCGGTCAAAGCACAAACCTGAATACAGGAAAAATAAAAAAGCAAACAGATAAACAAACTAATAAAAGTGCCATAGGGAAACAAATGCTTCATGGAAAATAAGTCATGCCATGGAAAAGGCAGACATGGTGTAAAGTGGGGGACCACGCATAGTGATTTCTTTTTGGCACTGGACACACCTTTACCATACAATTATGACAGCAGAATCACAATTTCTTTGTTCACTACTGTTGTTGACAACTGTTTTTCATTACAGGCCTAAGATCCATTAACGAATGACAATTACAAGACTTAAAGTACTTTGCATTATATTCAGCACTTAATGAAAGATCAAAATGCAGTGGTCTTCTGCAAAGTGACTGGAGTGATGCCTGGTTATATTCATGTTGTCTCTCAGGGGTTTCTCTGCATGTAAGCAAAAGTGATTTTGCTTTCTATATGCTACAGAAGTTGGCCTTGCCAAACTCTTATCACTTAGTGCTTCATTACCTCTGATGAAGCACAACACTAAATTCTGCCTCACTCCAACAAGTATAAAATAGCAGAAACCAATTTAAATAATGATAAGTCTGATTATTTTTTGTATTTTTATCCTTCATATCAATTTTTTTAAACGAAAAGTAAGCTATCAACTGTATTTTGTTTATATAGTCTCTCAGTTAATAAACCCATAAATCCTACAGGTTATCTTGACCCATGAATTTTTTCACCATGTTTTCCTCTCTGCCCTGATAAGAAAATGTGCTGATTTTGGCTGTGAAGGAGTTCATTTTCTTCATGGTAGCTACTGTGGGTCTGAGTTTTGGATTTTTGCTGTAAACAGTATTGATAACTCTGGGGTTATC
>VYZQ01046818.1:13444-24897 GCA_013400655.1 Mystacornis crossleyi | reverse complement strand
CCCCAGCAAAATACTGGACATCGGATTGGAGATGTAGAACAAGACAGAAGGCAACATTTCACTTTTATAGAGAATTGTAGTGGTTCCACTTCTCGGGTGCTTTGTAGAGTAGTCGACTGCATAGTGGAGTTACAGAGGTACAGAAGGAAAGCTAGAAAGACTACGGGTGCTGGAGCACCTTCCTTGTGAGGAGAGACTAAAAAGGATGGGATTTCTATGTCTGAAGAGAAGGCTGAGAGGAGCTGTGATCACAGCTTAGAAAGTCATAACAACACTAGTGAAGCTGAAATGTGGATCTGAACAATTGATATACTACAAAGGATCGGGGGAACGCAATGTCACTAGGAGGAGATGGTTTAAAGCAATTAAAAAAAAAAAAAATTGAAACTTGTTGCCCCTGAAGGTTGTGGAGAACAGACACTGTCAGTGTGTTCAGAAAGGAAGTGGATGAATTCATGGACAAGAAGCCCAGAAATGGTTACTAAAATGACCACCCAAACATGTACCCCTGGCGTCCTACATGCAACAGCTGTGGATGCCTGGGGAGGAGGAGAGGAACAGACTGCAGGAAGTGGACAGAGTTTATGATCTCTCTTAACAGAGTTTCCTTCTGGTGCTATCAAAAACAGTGTACTGGGCTGGATGGGTCATGGATCCAACCCAGTTGGGAATTTCTTATGTTAGCTCCTGTACAGAGCAGTGCAGAAACACTTCTGCAGCAGCACAGATGGAAGTGTTAGTTAGACTGTGGAAGCTGTACAGGGTGAATGTATGACTCTAGCCTTCATATGAATCTGAGGAATTAGTCATACATCAATTATGGAATTTTTGCAGATTATATTTTTTGCCACATATTTTAGTATATGCTCTTCACATTGTCCTCAAGCTTTTGATAGGATTTCTACTTGTTTCATGAGCAGTGTTGAAAGTGGATTTTCCTTAAGCACTTTTTTGTCTTGGGGTATCTGTCTCTTGAGCTGAGACTATAAGATCTCTGGACACAGCCTTGCAACTTTTTATTTCACTCTTACATTTCTTGTGATAGAAGGAACACTCTTTTTGTTTGTCAGTGTTTTGTTTGTCAGTGTCTTCTTTTCGAAATATTTCCATATGCAGTGATTTCTCATGTGAAACCCTGTGAATGTCAGAGCCAATACCCTATGTGGCCTTGGTAAGCCAAGAACTCATGCCCATCACTGAGATAGTCTTTAGGTAGTTCTGATGTTTCCTTTAACTTTGCTGTTTTATATAAGGCACCTCTCATTTCCATGACTCTTAAGAAAAATATTTTTTCTAGGAAATATTTTTATACATTTCAGTTTATCATTTCAATTTAGTCTTTTTATGATTGTATAGTGGATTAATATTATGTTCTGTTTCATCTAATCACAGTACAAAATTTTAGTGACAAAGGTGACTTTTTGAACATCAGTGCTCAAAATTGGAAAACATAACTAGGATTTTTATTTATAATACATTATTTCGCAGATATGTGGTTTATGTTAATACATAAATTTCTTACAAATTTTTTAGAGTTTTTAAAATGAAGAGTTTAATTTTTTTAAATGTTGTTTAAGCCTAGAAATCCTTACTGCTTGCTCTTCTTTTTCTCTTTCACATATTTTTTGGGCTCTTCAGCTATTGTGAGTCATCATTTCATTGGAACAGACACCTGCTGTGTTTTTATGAGTGATTACTGTGTTAAAGTTAACTTGGCTTTTTTTTTTTTTAATAATTCTCTTTTTTGACATCATGTTTATGTAGTGATTTTTTACTGTGAGTGAAATGGAAATAGTTGGGATATGGATATCAGAAGTTAATATAACATTTTCCTTTGCAGGTTTCTAAACAAGAACAGAAGAAGATGGATGTGGCTGATGGAGGAACCGTTGAGACTTCTTCCCGTTATAGTGGGGCACAGGACAGTGGAATTGGCAGCGACAGTGTAAAGATCAGAATCATTCAGATCGAGCAGCACAGTGGTACCAGCCAGCACCGCATTGCCCGTCCTTCCCGCCAGTCTTCCATCGTCAAGAATCTCAATTTCATTCCCTTTGACATTTTTGTCACAGCAAGTCGAATCTCATTGATGACTTACTTGTGCACTGCCTCACCTAAATCAAAATCAGTGCAAGATCAGAAAGATGGTGAGAAGATAACTAAAAGCTCCTTGAACCTTCCAGAAACAGTCTCAGGCAGCAGCCATGATACCAAGAAGCCCAGTCAGCCATGCATCTCCTCTGTCACAGCAGACGATCTTTTGAACAGTAACATTCCCCTGTCTGCTGGGAGGAAAACGGGTCTTTTGTCACTGGAAAGTCTGCACGCTTCCACAAGATCATCTGCTCGACAAGCCCTGGGTATAACTATTGTACGGCAGCCTGGGCGCAGGGGAGCTGGGGACATGGAGCTACAGCCATTTCTCTACCTGGTTGTTTCACAGCCCTCTGTGCTCCTCAGCTGCCACCACAGAAAGCAAAAAGTAGAAATATCAGTGTTCGATGCTGGCCTTAAGGGAGTCGCCTCAGACTACAAATGTACAGGTAAGAGCATTTAACATTCAGTCCTGGTTATAACTGTGAAAATGATTGCACATCTCAGAGTTACAAAGGGTGGTGGAAAACAGCTGAGAGAACTTCGGGACATCTTTAAATATCAATCGCTAAATATACATATTTTTAGGATTGTACCTCACAGCTGAATCAAGTTAGGTGTGTAAAAAGTTTGCAGTTAATTAAGATCTAACCTTTTAGCAACCAGTTCTTCCTGTTTTTTAGTATTGCTTTCTTGTTACCAGACTGTGACAGGGATTCTTGTATTGCTGTAACTTGTCAAAGTTTTCTAAAGAAGTGAGAGTTGTAAGCTAAGGTAACTTCATACAGAGCATTTTTTATGACTAAATGTTACAGTATTTTCCTATACTAGACTACTGATAAAATGTAAAGATAAACACTGTAGAAGCAACTGGTTTTTTGGACATAAGCTGTAAAAAAATAAAGTGATCTTTCAAATGGCATCAAGGGATGTGATATATTTTAAGTTTTCATTCAGTTGAGCAATATGGTTTTGCAGGAAATTCCATCACTTAATAAATGCCTTTTCTTTTTAATTCCATATGCAAAGCTTACAATAAGAGATGTCAAAATAGCTGTTCAGTAGAAAATATTTTGAAATATTCTTTTTCTGCCTTATCTGTTCTGCTGAAGCGAGAAATCAAATTATTGCAATTAATTTCTCTAGCAGTCAGTATTGGGTATTATGATTTCAAGAGATATAGCGTTATGGAGTGTTACCCCAAAAAAGTGTAAATGAGTATGCAGAGATGCAGGTGAACATACAGCCAGAATGATATGGGGTTTCAAATTGTTCTCTGAATGAGAGCTGTAGTATTGCTAGTTTGTCCTTGACAGTATTCCCAGCACTGCAGTTGTGAAAATAGTATACTTTTCTGTGCAGCTTTACCAAATCTTTGCTGAATGAGATTGTATCTTTTGAAAATTACCACTAAAATAATGTGCTTATGCAAAAGACTAAGAATGTAATCTTAACTGTTCTCAGAAATCTTAATTGTAGGGGAACTTTTAAGAGGGCTTAAACAGTGAGGAAGAATAGGCAGTGGAAGAGATGATAATTAAAACAGGGAGATTTCTTCTCTGCTACATTTTTAAAATCCTTCTTCTGTTTTCATCTTTGTCTGCTGTTCCTATTCTGTCCTGCCTTGAACAAAACACATCTGTGTCATGAATTTTATTTACTCCAGATTCTCATGTGTATTTGTTCAATACTATGTAAAATGTGGTCATTGCAGCAATTAATGTGAAGAGAATTCACAAAGAAAAACTTGAAGGAAGCTTGGAGTACATCTGAGATCATATCTTCATTAAGTTAGTGCTTTGGAAAGATGCAATAGGACTTTTTCATTTCTAACGTCTGAGGTATTCAAGTGTTTCCTTGGTACAAGCTGCCACCACAAATGAACTGGGCAAAGTTCTGTCCATTCTGCTTCTACAATGAACTGCTGAAGTCTTTCACCACCTTCATGTCTATGGCAGCAATTCCAGAAAACACAAGCTGTAATAAAGTCTTCTTATAAAATGAAAGTGGATCAGAGAGCACAGAGGCATGGCAAGAAGTCTAAATAATAAAGATAGTAGGAATATATAGCCTGAGAGCTCCTCAGTCTCCATGGTTGCTCAATTGGAAGACCAAAAATTAGCCATACATGGGTCTTCCCCTTTTCTTTGGCTTTGTGTCTCCATGTTAGGCAAATGTTAAAAAGTGTGGAGGCAGGACTCAGACATTATGTGAAGGCAGAATTTCTGGTCTCATCCTCCTGCCTTTGTGGGCAGTACCTTCCTCGTGTATCGCACAGAATCTTGCGCTTGCTGCCAAAGCAGTAGCTCTCTTTTCAGAGTTTGAGAGGTGGGTGCCAAAGTTCTAGTGCCTAAAAATACCATCATAAATGTATTAATAAGTTAATAAAATTAAGCCGCACTTCAAGTTACACACTAATTCACTCAGCAGAATAGGTAGTATAAAGTTTTTATTGCCTCTTGTTTAGGAAGACTTGCTGTGCTGGTAATTGCACCATTTAGGATTAGTGTTGTCATACCACTGTAGTAACATGTTAGTTTGGGAAATTTCTATTTTTAATTTCTAACGTGTATTAGAGGGAAAATAGCCATGGACTATATGTGTTATATATATGTGTGTGTGTATGTGTGTATGTATTACACACGCTTTATATATTGCATATCATATAATACAGAATACGGTGCTATTTGTGGCATTTTTTGTGCTTGTGTGGTTGATTTCATCAATCACACCAGCTTTTCTTGATATGTTGACTGTTTACTGACAGTTTTGTCTGAAGGAGATGTATCATCCATATGAAGAACAATACAAAGTTTATTTGAAAGAACCAGGTTAGCTTCTCTCCTTCTGTACAATACTCATGCACTATATTCCTGTATTTCTCTGTGTATCAAGGACTGGAGAGTGGGAAGAAGGCATAAATGATGTTTCATTTACAGTGAATGTTGCTAAACCGTATTTCCAGTTAGCCTCTCTAGAAGACTGCTCTTGTGTGCATACATATGTATGCAGCTGACTCTATTACCTAACATAGAAAGGGAAGAGAACACAAGCTAAGTATAAAAGATATATTTTAGCTGGATTATAAGAACCGACGGAGCATATTCCCCCTTGAAAAGAAAACAAAAAAACAACCATCCAAATCATAGACCTAATGAAAATATTGTGTGCTTTCCATCCTGTGATGGAGATAGGCAACAGCCCAGCAGCAACTCAAAAGTTCAGGCCTATAACACTGCAAATTTTGATCACAACCTAAAGATTGAGACTTGTCTGAGCAAAAGTAAAAATGCATTGTTACAAAGTTTTGTTGGTAATCCTACGGGGGTGTTTTCTCATTATTTAAACTAATATGGTTAAACTTGTGTAGTTAAGCCATATATGAAATATCAACATTATCTTCAGACATGCTAATAAAATCTCTCCCATTTAAAATCATTCTATGTATTCTATGCATTCTACACCATATACACTGCGTAAGAGTATTTTAGGAATGTTTTAAAGCATTTGGAAAAATTGTTTGTACCAATTTGGTGTGAAATTCTGAAAACTTGAATACTGTTAGTTCAACAGCTGTAGATTTGGCTCTTGTGAAATACTGTGCCATTTCTTACAGCATTTCTAAAAGAAAAAAATCTGCAGTTCTGAAACAACTCCTACATTTTTGCAAGGCAGAAACAAATACGAAGTTCTGTTGTGAAATTAAGAAGGTCTTATATTTTGGTTGACATTAGTTCCACAGAAAAACGTTAGGGTAAAGAAAACCTGGTAGTAGTCTGGATCTAGCTGTGCTTTTCATCCCTCACCTCCCAGTAGTGTACTTCTAAGAAATGTGTTGTTTTGCTGTAAGTCAACAAAGTTTGTCTAGGCTTTAGAAATGCTTCTAACAGGTAATTTGATGACAGTCTGGTTTATGAAACTTTTTATAAAACAGGGAAATTATCCTTTAAAACTGAACGAACATGAATTTTAAAGAGAATAATAGTTAGTCCCGGGCTGGTGACAGAATTAAGGGTTACTGCTTCATGATGGTTTACTGCTTTGAACATTGTGAAGAAATGAAGATTTTATACTGTTATGAACCCATATGTATTTTATTTGGGACAAGGGTTTTGTTATTAGTTTTGAATAGAGCATAAAATTCACAATCTTGTGCATTAAACTATCACTCCCTTTGTGAGACAGAGCATTGTACAGTGGCCAAAACACCAAATTTCATCCAAAGAACTTGGCTCCTCTGTCACTAGCTGTGTTATTTATTTTTAGCTTAATTCTTGAAACACGAAAGAAATAAGAACTTAAGAATTAAATAGGAGGGAATAGACTATTTAAAATCTAAGTATTCTTAATTAATTAGCAGTTAGTAGCAGCTCATTTCCATCGAACCAGTGTCTGAATGTGGGAGCATTTGCCTGCTGGGGAGCTGAAGACCCAATGGTTGTGTTTCCTTGTGTTTCCTCAGTCTTCTCTACAACCAAGTCCACTGGCAAGTCAGCTTGTAGAAGCAGGAGACTTAGTAGGTTTTTGAAATGTTAGCTCAGTCTTATTACGGTTGTCCTAAACTGCTTCATTTGTGTTTTGTAATTGTGCAGCTTGATTGCAGTTATGCTACTGCCAGGTACAGGAACTTGAAATCAAAGTAAATAAATTAATGGAACAAATTTTAATTCATTAAGAGGTGACACTAGAAAGACTAGTTGTTCTTTGAGTTTACTTGTGAGATTCTGTAAAAATAGACTGAAAGATACTGTAAAATGACCCCTTTTTTATTAAATGCTCATCCTGTACTTAACGAAAAGGCATCTGCTAACTGTTAGTTTCTGCAAACAGAGTTTTGGCCATTTTTACTTAAATAAAAGTGGGTGCAATTGTTTTTAATGTAATCTCATAAGCCGCTTTTATAAATATTTTTTTTAAATCTTTATTTGCTTTGTTTCAGGTAATGTAATCCAGATACAAAATTGCCTCATTTCCTGACCACTGTGCTCTGGGCTTTCTTGAAAAATCTTTTTTCTATTTGTTTGTTTGTTTACTTTCAAAGAGGAGGTTGTGGTGCTTGGTTGTTTCAAGGGAGAGAAATTTCTCAGTAAATATCTGTTATGCATGGAATTTCTTCAACTTCCGCCACTGACTCATTTGCAAAAAAACAGTCATTGTGAGGCCATCCAGAATTATTTTTGATTTTTATTTTATTTTATTTGACACCCACGCCTTTGATGGCAGGGGGTCCATGAAGAGCAGATGCAGTAGCTAAGACCACATGTAACCTCTGATCTAATGGAAAGCCTTTTGCAGGCTTTTGCATGAAGAGCAGCACAGGCTGGCTCTGGCGGGAGGTCCGATTCACTGCCTCTCTGTCAGCCTGTGCTTCCTACATGGCAGAGAGAGGATTTAAGGCTGTTTCCTAGCGTAGCATTGAGGGAGTTCTGCTGGAGTGTCACCTGTTCCCCTCTGAGTATATTTATTGTCCAGTACATCTGCAGTCAGGGATGAGGGGGGAACGGTGCAGCCCCTCCTCCCCCATAAAGCCAAATTGGCCTGGGAATGTGCATTCCTCAGGTTACTGTAAGTGCTCATTTTTGAACTTCCTGACACAGCATTTGTGAGTACGCTGGCAGAAATGTTTTTCCACTTGTGTCCTTTAAATTCCAGTGGAAACCGTTTTGAAAACAAGACCAAACGTTCCACTTCAGAGTTTCAAATGCAGAGATGATTGCAGCATCATACTGGCTTTTCGAATTGACTGCAGACCAAAATATGATTCATCCATTGAAACAAAAGCACATTGCAGTGCTCGTTGGGGCTGGGTAGCATTCCAGCGGAGCAGGCCAAGCTGCTGTCCCGCACACACGCTCGGTAGCCCTGTCCCCTGCCTGGGGCTGAGGGGGGCTCTGGGTCCCTGAGCTCCCCCCCGTTAAAGCCTCCCACAGGCTGTGCTCTCTGAGCTGGCCTGGCTCTCAGCTATGAAGAGGAACAAAGACACATTTTGGAGAATGAAAATCTTCAAGATGTAAAATTTCTCCTACCTTCTTGTTTCCTTTCCCCTAACTCCCTGTTTTCCTCCGAAGTTTGGGTTTTGCTGTCTTCTATCAACAGAAGAGCAAGGGGATGGCAGTGAAATCAAAAGCTTGCAAATTCAAATCAAGTTTAGGAAGATATCTCATAAACTGAAGTTTGGAGCTGAGGTGTGGATCTCAGCAAGGCTAAAAGTCGCTTTGAATGTTTGTGTGAATTCAAAAATAGCCAGAGATATTTTTTTTTTTTAAGAGGGGAGGGAGGAAGGTAAATGTGGAACTATTGAAGACTTCAACTTCTCAGTCTTAGAGGTTTTAAATTACAGTCGTGTAATTTGTCGATCTGCGATAGTTGTCTCACCATTTTGCTTTTGCTGCCACAGACAAATTTTTCACATGGTGTAGAGGATAAAATTTCTGGCCGTCTTCACTGCTCCTCGCTTCTGAATCCTTTCTTTTCTCTCTCTTGGCTTGCTGTGGAGTAATTCTAGCCTCTCCTTTTACTTATATATGTATCCCCTGGGTTTTCTCCAGCATTTTCTTTATACAAATAACTGCAAATTTAAGTGTTGATTTTTGGGAGAATCATACAAAATGGAAATGGAAATGACCTATTATAATACATTATTCAGACCAGTTCCCTGCTGATGCATAATTGTTCCCAATTGTATATTTTATAGTGTTCTGTCAAGTGTATTTTTAAACATTCTGAATGCTTCCATCATTTCCTTGAGAGACATGAGTCCTTTTTCTAATAGCTCTCCTCATCATGAATTCCTCACTTTTCATTCTAAAATTCCTTTTTTTTATTCAATTGCTTCTCTGTTTCCTGTGCTTTTGACATAGGGATTACATGACTGATATTGGTGTATTCCTTTCCTGATTCTTGATCCTATGAAAATGCATATGCTATTTTCTACCTTAGAAGATATTTTAATAGGGATACATCTTTTGTTTGTTTGACCTTTGATGTATATATATTTGTCTTACTGTCATACATTTTATTTGGAACTCCCCTCAAGATTTTGATATACACAAGCATAGTCAATTTTGAACCCTCTGGATTTTAGCTTTCTTATAATTACATAAAAACTTAAAACTGGTGTTTTTGGCTGGACAGCCAAGTCTGTTACGCAAGTTCCAAATTAACGCTATGCCATGAGCTTGGAAGCACTCAAGCTGGCTCTTTGCATGGCCCTCTGATATTATTACCTCTGATGCAAAATTGTCGATGCAAAATTGTCAATGCAATACTCCTGCTTCCAGAATTAGCTCAACTTCAATTGTACTTAAAAAATGCTTGAACTCAGTAAGACCAGTGCTGGGTTAAAAGTAATACATTTTGTTGGACTTGGGCTAATTTTGTACGTTGAGGTTTCTTCGTGTTGTGTTCCTAATATGTAAATTTTGGAGTCCTTTTCATTATTCACATATCCCAGTCCTGCAGTGTCCCAAGTGATGAAGAAGTGACAGTACTGCCCTCCTTGGAGACATGACAGAGCAAAACGATCTCTTGAAAGTCCCATGGTTTCTTCATTTTTTTGGTTCTGTGCTTAAGAGCTGCACTTCCCAGTGACCTGAGGGCAGTTTGTATAGTTAATATAATATGTCATGCAGGGATTTTCTGCTATGTAAGTTCTTTTCATCAGAGATATTTTCAGCTTGAACGAGCTACAACTTTGAAATAATTATTAGGTATTTTATAACATAAACACATCTTAGGATGATAAGACTACCTCTAAGTATATTTTACAAAAGAAATGTTCAGCTAAATTTAGTGGATTTTCTGAAAAACTGGTGAAAGATACAGGTTGCTATATACAGTATGTGATGTTAGTTTCCAGAAATGAGACAAAATAATGGCATATTGCAATGTTTTGTGCCATACTGGTACACCTAAATGTTTATATTAATACTTACAGAGTAACAGTAATTTAGAGATTAATTTAATCAATTCAGTGATGTTCCATGAACAATATTCAGCAATGCTTTACAGTATATATTCTGAAAAACATTAGAATGTTAGTTGTTTATGATGATCTACCAGCACAAAACAAGGTATTATTTTATAGATCCAGGACAGAGATAACATCCTTGTTCAGAACAGCTACAAATCTGTGTTTTGGTAAAAATGTCTACCATGCTGGTAAAGAGGAGGATGATGATGATGACCAACAGTAGTAGTAGTAGTAGTAGTAGTAGTAGTAGTAGTAGTAGTAGTAGTAGTATTTTCAATATACTAGACAAATGTCAGATACAAGAAGATATTCCCTGAAATAGTTACTATAGAAAAGGGAGTGTGCCACACCACTCTGGTGATTGTACTTAAAAGGAAAGGAATCATAAAAATGTAGAAATTCTCATGGAAAAGATACAAATCTGTTGTATGCAGTGACAGCTCTTAAATAACTGTTGAGAGCTGACTTTATAGATGTGTAGCAGGAACAGAGGGAAGAGAAGGCTGTAATGTATATGCCATACAGTACAAATACTGCTGTAAAGTCATTGCCTGAAAATTGATCAAATAAAAACAAAAGAATGTGCTAACTTTTGATCTTTTCCATATAGATCTAAAGTCATGATCAATTGGTTTCAGTAGGTTCTTTGAAATCACATAAGGGTTCATATGTGCCAAATTTTATATGAATCACATGATAAGGTCAAGAAACACAAATTCCAAAGCTGACTTTATATACCCAGTCCACATATGACTGTGATACCACAATACCATATGTTGACTATAACAGTGAGTATGTAAATCCTGTTCCTGAAAGGAATTAGTTCAGTAAAACTCAAAGCATTTATAGCAGTTTTTAATTGACTGAAAAGGAGAGAACAGCTTCATTCAATAATTAATATAGCAGACTCCGTAATAAACAATGATTGATTATTTATAATTTAAGACCGTAAGGCCAGAATTGAGAATGCTCATAATGAAGCTTGTGAGCCCTAAAGATTAAAAAGCCTGCTTACACTGCTGTTTTTGCTGCGTGTGATACATGGAAAATGAAGACAAGAATAGCACTTGGACGGATTTAATTTTAATATACTATTGTAGTATTACAGAGTGATCAAAGGAACACAATTCAAGGTGGTACCCAAGAATAGTTACTGATTAGCTATTGAGTGAAGGTCCAAAGGGAATGATACAACTGCAGTTTTGTCATGCTCTGTTCCTGAGCTCTCATAGCATTCTGGTCTTTTTGCCTTTATAATTTACCTTTCCATTATTATTTTCTCTACCGAGCAATGACAGTACAATCTAGGAGCAGGTTTTGAGCCCAGGTTCTCTTGTAAGGAGTCCTTAAGTATCATTACTTAATCATTAATTAAAGCTGAAATTGC
>VYZQ01046818.1:539-11947 GCA_013400655.1 Mystacornis crossleyi | reverse complement strand
CATAGATGCAGGATGGGGCCCTGAGCAACCTGATCTAGTGGAAGGTGCCCCTGCCCCTGGCAGGGGAGTTTGAAGGAGATCAGCGTTAAGGTCCCTTTCCACCCTAATTATTCTGTGACTCAGTGGTATTAGATAATAAGAAATGTGTTGTATTCCAACAACACTAACTCATGAATGTGAAATTTGCCTCCAGAAATTACCCTGAATGAAAGTGAAAATTGGGGAAGCAGCAGTCCTGGACCAGTCATTGGTTTAAGGTCTAATTATTAATTTTCTTCCCACAGTAAATTTAGAAAGGCTGAATTTGTCAAACTTCCAGCAGAATGAAGCCTACCTGTCTCTAGTCCAAGAAAACTGAAATGTTATTGCAGTTGTGTTTAGAATAAAGATGAGTTTTATAATGTTTCTGAAGATTTTTCTAATCCATCTTCTCTTGGGTTCTTTGAAATCTGGATACCTGGCATTGGAAATTCCAATCATCCAAAGTGTTGATACCGTAAAATTTAAAAATTAGTGATACTTGTTTCTTTAGTTAATGTAAGTGGGGGTTTGTTAGCATTTGCGTAACATAATATGACTTGAAGTTCTGCTCCTAGAGCATCAGAAACTCCGTCAAATTGCATTCTGTATTTTGTGAAGTATGTATTTATAGCTACATTACAATGTAGAATAATTGAGGTTGTAGTGAAAGTTAGAAAATACATACATCATAACTATTTTCACATATACATATTTGTTATAATTTGTTGAATTGTTTAACTTATTTTTTTATCTTGAATATCCTTACTTCACACAGCACAGAGTGAGCTGATATCATTCAGTGAGCAGCTCTTCAGTACTGGATTTTCCTGTTCATGCTTACCTATTCATACAGTCTTAAAGCACACTATCTAATCCTGGATCTACAGCAGAATTACCTTTGCATTCCTTACAGCTGTAGCATCTGAGCACTACAGAAATACTAATTTACCTGCACAACCCTCCTGTGGATGATGGAATACTAATGCCCTTGCTGTTTCACAGAAGACAACGGAGGCAAAGGGATATTAAAGGTTTTATCAACTTAAAACACACAATTTAGTTTTCCAAACTACTTTAAAAATATAGATTTTGATGTTGGAAACACAGCTTATATTGTCTTTGGGTGAAGCAGTAATCACTTCTGATTATCAGAGCTCAAGACATCAAATTGAGTAACCAGTGAATGAGACACACATATTTGGCCCCTGACTATAAATACTGTGGTTTAGTAGCTTGAAAAAATGTATTTTGCACACAGGCAGAAGTCTCAAGGAAACAGTAAAGTATGTGAACAACCTCAGCATTGCCCCTTTTTTTGGTTTTCCATGCTATCTAAAGACATAATTTTAGGGAAGACTTTTAGCTTTTGTTGAGCTAAAAACAAGAGCTCAGAGAGCTTTTGTTGTATTGATGTATGTTTGGGTACATTAATAGGCCTTTGAATCTTCAGACCTACTGCATGTTCTGCTGCCATTTGAAAAAAAATGGTTAATTGATAGTAATGATGTCTTTTCATTCTAATCAGGAACAATACAAGAATGGTAAAGATACCTACTATTAGGGACCCTTTATCACTGCTGCAGGAATGGTTTTCTTTTATCCTTCTTCCCCCAGTTCTTTTATGTCCTCTGTCCCCACGTTTGTCAGATTTCCATATTCCCAGACCCTTCATTTGTGCATTCCACTTTTCTCAGGGTGTTCTCTCTGTAGTTTCCTGTCATGGCCTTTATATTTAATTTATTACACACCTGAGGGTGTTTCCCTGATGCTGTCCTGTCAGTAGGACAGATTCCTAACTAAACTAGCAAACATGGAAGTTGGTACCAGCATGCAAAGTATATATTCAAAGCAGGGTAAGTGTCCACCCCAACCTCATCAGTTCAGTCATATCTTGCATTAGTGTTAAATCTCCCCCCTCCATAGTGTTTGGCTGAGTAGGGAACTGGAAAACCATAAATTAATGCATCATAATCTTCAATCTCTTTATTCTTGCAAAGCATTTAAAACTTCAGAGATTTCTTCCAGGATCTAAGCCAAAAGACATTTTCTCATCATCTTTTTGCTGCTAATTGGAACTATTATTATACATGACTCAATGGTAATTTCTCTGAATTTTAATGAAGAGTTTGCCAGTGTAGTATAACGAAACAGCTCCACCTTCCCTTGCAGATTTTTCTAAGCTCAGCTGTTACCACTATGAGATCCTCTTCAAGTAAACTAACCTTTACCAAGAAGCCTTCCTTGGGGGATGGAAGTTTCATTGGATGAGTAATGGAAGGCTCATTCTGCTTGTGATTGCATCAGAACAGCACATGCAAAGAGTTACAAGACCTTGACAGCTCCTCAGCAGGCTACTGGAAAATGAGTTACTAACTCCCCTGCGGGACAAGAGGTCCCCTAACCACAGCTTCTTCCAGGGTGAGGTAGCTTGGCCGTCAGCAGGCCGGGAGAAAGTGTGACACTACCAGATCCTAACTCAGCTGGCAGTTGTTCTTTGAGGACAAGAACCTCAGCAAAACTCCCAAGAGCTCTTGCAAGGTCAACAAACACTATGTGTGATGGGAGACAGCTTAGCTAATAAAGTGAATAAATAAAGGCACCACTGGAGTAGACTTGTGCTTGAAGCATAGCCTTGAAAGCTATTTTATTTTCAGGGAGATGTATAGGAAAAGGTAAGATAGAATTGAGCTATATTCTGTGGCTGGGATGTGCCTTTCAGNGGCAGTTGTTCTTTGAGGACAAGAACCTCAGCAAAACTCCCAAGAGCTCTTGCAAGGTCAACAAACACTATGTGTGATGGGAGACAGCTTAGCTAATAAAGTGAATAAATAAAGGCACCACTGGAGTAGACTTGTGCTTGAAGCATAGCCTTGAAGGCTATTTTTTTTTGGTGAATATCTGGCAAAGAATGCTGCTACTAAGTGAGCTATTTTCTAATGACATAGTGTGTGTGTTTTCATAACCATTCACGTATATGTGGTTTATAACTGTGGTAAGTAAATAGCTGAAATGCATTAAATATACTAGTAGGTGCTGCCTGTTGGTTACAGATGATCAGCTGTTCTGAAAAGTCGGCACAGTTTTGAAAGCTGTGCTTATGCAGACAAAAATCTGGTGTAGTAGTTGGGATAACTATACAGTTTTCTGTGTAGATTTTAAGTGTTCAGAGTTCAGTGGTTTAATTGTAATGCTGTTGTTCTTTCAAAATATGTAGTTGGTGTGCTGAGGTTAAATTTCAAATATAAGAATCAAACATGCCTATGTTTTATAATGCAAAATACTATTGAGCAGTTAACATAAAAAAAATCTTCAAGTGGTTGCCAGTGTTTGCTGTATTAGATAAAGTCAGTACTCCTTGCAAACAGTTTGTCAGCTGAAGTAGTAGGTAGATAGTGTTCCACAGAAAAATCGTACGGTTTCACCACACAGGAAACCAGGTTGTCAGTCTGTATTAGCTCGGAGATCAAAAAACTACAGCAAGTAGCTAAACTTGGAAACCACTAATTAAATGAGAATAACAGGATACATTAATGCACTTCTTGCCACATGAGTTGATTATTTTGTACATTTTTGGCAACTAAAGAAAAACTATATTTCTTCCAGATTTAAGGTAATGGGATCCTAGGAGAAATAAGCATTCATCATCAGGCCTGTGGGAACAGACCTCAACTTTAACCCCACAAAGTATTAAAGGACTATTCGTTCTCTTTCTACAGAAACTAATTATTTAAAATTTTTGAAATTCCATTTACATCATTTTACATGACCCTCTATCTTTTATATTCATTCTCTTACTGGACTATACATCTAATCCTTGTCTAATACATAGAAGTGAGCTATTTATTACTTAAGCAGTAGATATAAATCATTAGGCAAGGAACAAATATGACCCTCTGGTTTTAATAGGTTTTGAAAAATTGCTGTCTTTACCTTCCAGTCCTCCTTCCGGATTTTTTTTTAATCACCTTTCTTAGCTATAAAAGCTGTCCTTTTGATGCAGTCTTTCTGGATGCAAATGATACAAAACATGTTTATGAAGTACAGCTTCATAAAAATTGCCTTAAAATACTTACGCACGCCAATTAGAGGTGCTTTATACTTTATACTATATGAGAAGTCCTCTTTCCCTAGTAGTTTCTTGGGAAGGCATTGGGTTAGATGTGAAGTAATGGAGGTCCTTCATAATTCACCTTTATAAATAATTTCTGTAGAAGACAATATCCAAATAAACTAAGAAGGGTGTCCCACTGAAAGATAGAGTGAGAACTGGGGACCTGGTGGGTATCTCTTTCATGCCAGTCTCTCCACACATGATTTGGGTACCACGAGGGACACAGCAGGGGACCTAGGCTTAGGCATAAAAAACAATAATCAGAACTGCACCATGGCGTTCCCTCCAGCCTTTTTTCCCCACTGTTTGCAGAGGCAACAATTGTATCCATTACCAAGGTCAGTGGTTTGGAGAAACCTGGAAAATAGCAGCTACCAGAAACCCACTAGAATAATATCTCCAGCAGGTGATAGATTAGTTGGAACAAATTGGAACCATCACACTTCAGCAATCCTGGTTTCTTTCAAGCTGTTTTAAAAATGTCGTCATTTTAATACACAATATCAGCCCTGCGGAACAGTCCACAGCAGGTTAATTTGAATCATATGATGTATCACTGCCCTCAGCTGACATGAGCTCCGTTCCATGTGTGAAGCCATAATAAATCCATTCCCAACCGAGGCAAATTCCCTGTGAGAAGGTGAACTAATCCAGGCCTCACACTGGCATGTTAGCCCTCCATAATTGAAAGCAGGGCCACCTGTTCCCAGCACAGTTAGCCTATAGAGAGAAAATTAGCATTAGATCAGATACTTAATATATTGAAAAATCATTCATACTACTTGCAAGTTCAGCTGTGGGCTGCTTAGCATGACATCATATATAAACCTAGGAATGTGCCCACTTGATCCCAGTTTAACAGTTTTGTTAACCATGGTGTTTGTTAACTTTGAAAGGAGAATTTTTTGATTTAATGAGAGCTGACACGTGAGAAGGGGAACTAGCCAGGGTGCAGACTTTTCTAATTAACTCTGGGTCATTTGCAAAACTTTTGAGCTTTCTAGTAGGGTTTTTTTTTTTCCCTTTGCTCTTTTACAAACAAGTTTTTAAAGCACTGACACTGTAGCCATGAAATTATATTTATTTGATTAAGAGGGCAAAGAGAAATATTCCAAACAGGTGTACCAGTCTGTAGGTATTGCTTTGGATTTGACACATCTATTGTCTGTAATATCAGTGTAATAATGAGTAAAACTGTCAAAGTACCTTTCTAAAAGCAGTGTCAACAACACTTATTTTAAATTTAGTTTCTTATATGCCTAAGTACTGAAGCCACATGGATAAGTTGGAAAATACTTTCTTATAATCGTTTTCAGTGTATTGGCATTCTTTTTAACACTTACTTCAAACATTTGCTCCATTTTCTGAAACCTTTTCTTCTTTTTATCCATGTGTGTCTTAATATAGATGTATTATTCAGCAGCTAAACAGAAAATAGAGAGTTAGTATTTATGGGGTTTTTTTCTTTTCCACAAATGTGCTCCATGACCTGGAACAATTTATTTCATCTCACTGTATTGTGCTTCATCTTCCCTGACTCTCTGTTGAGAGAGTTAATGTTTCCCTTAAGCAGGGTTTTCCTTTCATGATAGTGCCTCCCGATGCCCCCGTTACAGTTTTTGGCCTCGCCACCCAGCCCTTGACACACTTGAGCTGTATTTGGTAGCTGCACAGTTGCTTAATTTCAGTCAGCATCTACTGACTAGCAGTAATCCTCCATTGTTTATTAATGGTATCTTTGGTCTTCTTGACCTACAACAATTTATCCTGGTTTACTTGTGACAGTTTTAAAAAATTAATAGAGTTGCATCACTCTGAGCCTTGTCTGAGATCTCAAAGCTGGGCACTGGCTAGCTGGAGCTGTTACTGTCTAAGTGTCACCTTCATGTAATGTCAATGACACACTGTGCCATGGAAGTAGGTGTTGTTCCCACTGGGGAGCACGTGGCGTGGCTCAGGGTGATTAAGCTCCCTGAAGGCTGTAGTTTGCCATATTGGCCTTGAAGAGCTGCTTCTCTGGGGCTGCAGCACACAGACACCAGTAGGGAGAAATACTGAGCAGTGACTACCAGTCTCTTCTAGACTAACTGGCATCTGCCTCACAGAAGCAGAATGCAAGATGGACTGCAGATGGCCTCTGAAGCCTTGTCTCAAGTTTCTTCCTCATTTTCCCTTGATCCAAATTGGGAATGATGAATTAGAGGATAAAAACAATTCATTTGGATTCTTCTTGCTTTTCAATTTCTCTTAATTTGTGTCTCTTTTGATGCCTGACCAGAGACAATTGAGAACAGTACAACTAGTCTTTTCTTTACATGTCTCTTTCCTATTTTTATAAATTTAATTTTTGCAATTCAGCCATTACCCTGTTGCTGAAGGGCCACCCTGACTCCAAATCAGAATCAGGGCTCAAGATTACCTTTACCTTCCTCAGATTTCCTCTGTTTAAAGTCACTACATCAGGATGGGTGGCTGAGGGAGAAAGAATATCAGTGCTGGTAAAATGTTTCATGCCATCATCTGCTCCTCTCCTGTTTAGTACTAGGAAATTAAATCATCCTAAGAGTTTAGGATAAATAGTAGTTTCTTCTGTAGAAGTACTGTATATTAAGAAGTTTAATATTTTACAGCCTTCTCGGGATAGGGGAGAGTGAGATCCATATTCAGCCTCAAGGAGAAAGACCTGGCCTTTTCTGTATTAGCTGTAAGAAATTAAAGATCCACTGCTGAATGAGGGTTATGGAAAATGAACAAATTCTTAGAAAATGGCGTATTTTTCTCCTTCACATGTCAACATTCCTCAGTCTTTGAAAATATCCCATTCTTGTAAATGATAGAATCATTAAGGTTGGCAAAGACCGCCAAGATCATCAAGTCCAACATTTGACCTAGCACCACCATGGCAACTAAACCATAACACTAAGTTCCACATCCAGTCATTTCTTGAATACTTCAAGGGATGGTGACTCCACCACCTCTCTGGGCAGCCCATTCCAATGCCTGACCACCCTTTCAGTGAAAAAATTCTTCCTGATGTCCAACCTGGACTTCCCCCGGCACACTTTGAGGCCATTTCCTCTTGTCCTGTCACTGGTTGCCTGGTAGAAGAGGCCACTCCCCACCTGGCTCCAATCTCCTTTCAGGAAGTTGTAGAGTGATAAGGTCCCCCCTGAGACTCCTTTGCTCCAGGCTAAACAACCCCAGGTTGGCTCCCTCAGCTTCCATTCATAAAATTTACTCTCCAGACCTTCACCAGCTCTGTTGCCCTTCTCTGGATAAGCTCCAGCACCTCAATGTCCTTTTCCTAGGGAGGGGCCCAGAACTGGACACAGCACTTGAGGTGCAGCCCCACCAATGCCCAGTACAGGGGACAGTTGCTGCCCTGGTCCTGCTGGCCACACTATTGCTGATACAGGCCAGGATGCCATTGGCCTTCTTGGCCACCTGGGCACACACACTGGCTCATCTTCAGCTCCTGTCAGACAGCACCCCCGGGTCCTTTTCCAAGGAGCAGCCTTCCAGACGCCCCCAGCCTGTAGCGCTGTATGGGACTGTTGTGACACAAGTGCAGGACTCACATTTCGCCTTACTGAACCTCATAGACTTGGCCCACTGATCCAGCCTGTCCATATTCAGCTTATGTCTAATTTTCATGGCATTTGCTTTCTGGTATTTAAGATTAAGAAAATACTATGGTAGTTTATTAATCATAGAAGTGGTAACATTGTGTACATTAACTTACGGCATCTATTAGAATAAGCCCACTGACTTCAGTAAGAGCTGGAATTTACCTGGAGCAACATGCTAGGAGCTTTTTTTAGTGTTGCTTATTCATCCTTAGCCCTCTGAATAAAAAGTCCTTTTGAGTAATATCATTATCCCAAGTTCACAGATGAAAATTATATCTTCCCAATACAAAAGTGAATGTTATGGAGAACAAGGGTAAAACACTCATAACCCTGAAAATTTTTTTCTGAAGCTCTAAGTAATAAAATGACAAAGAAAGAAATTGTTTCAGACAGAAATTTCAGAATGCTGCTCATAGGTTTTCTTTTATAGTTGTTATGATTTAGTTCAAACAGGCCATATTGAATCCATTGGGTTTTTTGTAATAGATTTCAAAATACATAATAAATGTAAGTAATATGATGACTAATGGGTCAAGTGAAGTTGGAACTTTTAAAATGAGAAAATAGCTGGAAACGGTTTTCAGGAAACTATTCCAGTTGATTTTTGGTCCCCCACAAGGTGTACATTAACATAAAACTCCGTAGAATCGCCTCTGGGACCTGAATTCCCTCTCTGATTTCATTATTCTAAAGTGTTTCTTTTTCGTTCACTGTTAAGTCATCTCCTGATGTGGTGGGGGCATATAAGTGTAATTTATTTATATTTATCTAATCTCCTTTTAACTCACTAGTTTTTTCATCATTCTGTTTCCTAGTAGCTGTTCAGAAAGCTGTAAAGGCTAATTAGAAACTAGTAATTGAAATTAAATGGATTTACTGAGTAATCTAAAGAGAAGTAGTGAAGAAACTGAGGAAGAGAAAGAGCAATTCAAAGTCTACACTCAAATGCAATACTGTAATAAAAAAAATTGCTTTGATACCATGTAGTTCAGTATGATTTAAACATAACAGAAATAACTCACTTGATGCAATCTATTTGAAAGCACAGTAATTTTTTCACTTTTTTTTTGCTGGAAATAGATAACACCTGGCAAGATAAGTTACTGCTAATACATCTTAAATCTAAAGAATGCATTGGGTTATAAGTTTGGTAGCCAGTCACTAGTAGGCAAAGGAGAAGCTGATGTAATTGAGGAGTTAAAGGTGACTTTGAGCTATCTTTTGCTCTGTCTTGATTCTGATGTAATTTTGGACAATTCAAAGAGTAAGGTGAGTTACAGGAAGACTGTGTTTTCCTAAGGGTACAGAATCTGCACAGGATTATATGCTGTTCTTCCCTAGGTATTAAAAATAATCTAAAAAAACTGTTGCACTTGGATTTTGCACCCCAAAAATTTTATTCCAGTTGAATCTGGGTGACTCTTAAATTTTAAATCTCTTTTTAGCCTATTTTGACTATCTGGTGATGCTGCAGAGCATCTGTTTGCATTGTTCTGTCCACCACTTAAATATATTTTCCTTAGCAGGAATGTTAAAGTTTCTTTTACATTGCTAAGGATAAAGTATAAAAGAGGTCAAAGACTAAAGATTTCTCAATTGTGGGTTTTTTTTCTTTTTGAATGTTTTACTTAAAATGCCTAAGAATCTCTTTACATAATCTTTAACCAGTTGTAAAAATAACCTATATCATTGTGAGACAGTTAAAATATTTGCAGTGAGGTTCCAAAGTTGCATTTTCTGCAATTATGCTTCTGGCTGCCACCACATTCTGTCAGGGCTGATTTACTGGATAATAATAACTTCATACAAAACTTTGTCAGGTTATCAGTCATGACAAGATTTTTCTGTGTGACGTGCACAGTTTCCAAACAGAAAATAGAGGAATGATTTGCATTTCCCTGGTGTCCTGGTGCCCCTTTTTTATTGCCTTCTTGAATGCGTGGCCAAGAGCAGTGGTAAAGCACAGGCCCAGGTGCCAAGTATGTTCCAGCACTGAGATGCCCCAGCACCCTGTGTCTTCTTTGCCCTGGCCCAAGGCGGCCCCAAAAAGAGCTTCCGCCTTTGTGTTCATCTCTTTTTCAGTCTTTGGCACGCAGTTTGCTCTTTGGGTTAAGCCCTTGACACCTCTTGTGTCAACTTAGGTCTAAGAAGATCTTGGGTGTCAGGGAGGTTTGTTGGTGTTTTCCCCTTTTGGGGGCTAGGAAAGTGTTGGCAGTTAGATGTGCATTAGACAAAGCAGTTAGATGGGAAAGTTGCCATACCAAGGAGTAAGGGTTCTCCTTTACTAACTTAGAAACGGAATTATTTAGCAAAAGCAATAAATAACATCTATGCGTTTTACTCCTTTATTACTACATTACTAAAGGAGAAATTTAAATTGATAATGTAGTTGTTTGGTTGGTTTTTTTAACATTTAATTTTAAAAACAATCCTTTTCATTTGAGTGTTGGAGATAAATTAATGTCATACTGTCACATGGGTCTGTACTTTCTTCCTAACTCCTTTCTCTATTCAAAGGATGGAGAGGCCCAATAAGGGGCCTGCATAAAAGCCAGGCAAGTCTTGGCATATTCCAAGTGCCAAGAAGGGTGGGGAGGTTTTCCAAAGTGTTATGACATTTTTCTTCCCATGGTTTTAATAAAAAATGTCAGTACATAAGGATTTTGAAAAATCTTCCGAGTTGATCTTGTGTGGTTTTGGATGCCTGAAAATCTTCACAGAATCACTGAGACCTCTGAGATCATTGAGTCCAACCTTTGAGTGATCAGCACTGTATCAACTAGACCCTGGCACTAAATGCCATGTCCAGTTGCTTCTTGAGCACCTCCCGGGATGGTGACTCCACCACCTTCCTGAGCAGCCCAGTCCAGCGTTTAACAACCCTTTCCAATCCTGCTTTCTTCTAATGCCCAGCTTCCTAGCTTTGGTACTTGCCTTTCTACTTGGCTCATGTATTAGCTAGTGTTTTGCCAGGTCCTAGTTCAGTGTGGAAGGCTTTCAATGCAAGAGAAAGCATTTTCAGAAAATCATTCATCAAAATTCTAAGTTACTGTTAAAAATAGTTTTTCAGTCTTGAATTTCAGTTAGCTATAGCTTGTGGAGTATATTACAAATATTTTTCTAACTTTGTTTTGGGTTTTTTAATTCAGCTATGACAGATCTTGCCCAGCCATTAATAAATTTCTCTTATCTTTGTAGAAAATGTGCCAGATATTTTTGGGGGGAGGGGATCAGAAAAGTACTTTGTCATGTGCCTGTGAGTCTCTGAAGTTATTATAAACCTGTGCTTAAAAGCAGCTCTGAAACTCTGCCACTGCAGCCCTTTGCCATTGGACTAAAAATTTACCTAAAGAATGGGAGAATCGAATCATTAGTTTGCATCAATATTAAGAGTAAGATGTGATCTGAACAACTTGAAACTTCGATGAAATACTCATTACTCTGTGTAAAACCTTCAACAGACAGTGTTTCCTGTATATATTTATAATGAAACTCGAAACTAAGTAGTGCTGTTTGAACGTTTAACCTAATTTCGATACATGCACAGAATTTTAATTACTTATGGTTCATGGGGTTGGAGCCATGGCAATCAAACAGCAAAGGGAAAAGCAGTTTTCCCCCTAACCAGAATAGGTGTCTCATTACTA
>VYZQ01046808.1:0-16034 GCA_013400655.1 Mystacornis crossleyi | reverse complement strand
TGTGACTCTGTAGCGCCCCTGGAGTGATCATCAGGAGCATGTTCCCAGGGCTGGAATGGCACTACACAGTGCGAGTGAAAGTCACAGAATGATAGAATGGTGTGGGTTGAAAGGGACCTTAAAGATCACCCAGTTCCAAACCCCCTGCCATGGGGTCCTCCTGACCTAGGGGACCATCATTGTACCCAAAAAACTGCACTCTGGATCCATGTGCTGACATTGTCCAATCTGTATTTTAAGCGTAATGCATTCTGGAAATGTTACTGGGATGTTTGAGGCCTCACTACAGGCTTCTGTTAGTGAAGGACCGAGGTGGGCTCATTTCTCTGGCTGATGTGACTGTCCAGCAGAAATCCTTAACAAAAATGCAGCTAAAATGAGGCTGGTTGATTCCTTTTAAAAATAAGAGTTGAAAATTCCTATTTTGTGGGACTCTTTTTTGGTCTGATTGTCATTTAGAAAATGGAAGAGGAAGATTTTCATTATTTAGAGCATACAGAACTTGACAGGCAGATTCTGAAATTAGTTCTAGATTGCTGCTCTGTAGGAGGTAGAGTTTGAAAACAGCCGAAGAAGTGGCTTATACTGTAGAAAACAAATACATGTCATGTGAAGCTTTAAATGAATATTGCTCTGGCTGACTGAAACTCACTTTCCACAGAATTTCTCATCATTCAGTCTGGGCAATTACTGATGTTAAAAAAATTGATAATTTTAGATTAACTTTATGCCTCAATGAAGCAACATAATAAAGCAAGCATGAGGCTGTAAGCTCTTTAACCAGCAACATTTAAAGCTTTACACCAATCACTGAGTCAATTTACTGAGTGTATGGAAAATCTGTACAAGATAGATGCAAATTTTGAGCTTTGTTTTTCACCTGTGATCATGCTGAGGACATTTCAGTGGCACCCTGAATAATTGAGCTACATGTGCTGGAAATTTCCAATCAATGAGTGTAGCTTGTGGAAATGTCATAGAATTAATAGTACATTGATCTGTTAAAAGTGTGCTCATGCATTTTCAACTCCATCCTCTGCTTAGGGCCTTCTGGATCTTACACTGGAATTTAGATTTGGCTGGCAGCCAAATGCAAGTGACCATGTACCTTCAGTACTCAATGGTTTTTAATAAAGCCTTGGCCCTCTGGAAATTATGGGAATGTTACGAGTTTATAAGGTTATGAGGTGCATGTTTTGCCTTAGAGATGTAGATTTGTGTTAAGACATATTCTAATTCTCAGAAATTGTGTGGGACAGTTCTGGGTTTGTGTTTTTTTCCCTCCATAGTTACTGCTATGCAGACATTACATTGCAGTGAACCATCTGAATGCTCCAGAATCTGTCCTGTGTTAATGCCACCTACTGTTGGTTTGACAGTGTTTGTATCCACCTGCTGTTCTAGTCTGCTGTGTAACGTCATGCACTGTAGAGCCATGTCCCAAATACACAGCCGAAACCTTATGTCAGTGATGGCAGCTTGCTCTCTCTGGGTCTTTGCTCCTCATTATAAGATTTGTGCCTTTTTTTGTTTTGTGTAAAATGACGCTTAACACTTGCTTGTAAAATACAAGTACTATTTTAGTCCTTTGGTTTTGATAGCTCTCTCTCTGGTGTTTTCCTTTGAACAGATCTCAGGATGAGTTTGTTATATCAGAGGAAAATCTGGATGAAAGTGAAGATGACCCACCATCAAATGAGGACAGTGACTCCGAGTTCTGCGCCCGCATATCCAGGCGACACCTCTCTAGGCCCATGAGGCAAAGCAGGAGGTTACGAAGGAAAACAGTCAAGAAAAAATACTCTGAAGATGATGAAGATGAGGATTCTGAGGACAATTCAAGCAGAGAGTCTGGTGAGTGTAACCAATCTTAGATGTTTTGAATACTCTGTTCTGGAGAGAGGAAGACTGGCAGTCTGAGTTCCTGTCACAACTGACACTAACTTTTTTGCTTGCTTTGTTCAAGTCAGATGTCATCTTTGCTGTAAAGCAGTTTGCTACTTGTTCTGCTGTCAGTATTTTTCAGGAAACTGGTATTGAGCACTAGGTTCTTGGTAATTATGTATTTAAATAAATGCTTGTACTGTGATTCTAGAGGCCACCTTTGTGGATGGTTCCAGCTACCTCTGCACCTCTCCTGTTTGGCACATGATTACAGGAAAGAGGATGGAGACAAATGTGTGCTTCTTTATAGCTACTAGAAGACCTTCTGAACACATCTATGAAAAAGATTCTGAAAGAAACATTTTCTGTCACTTTTATAGAAGAAAATGTCAGTTGTATGGCGTTCTGTGTTTTCTGCGAGCATTCTTTGAAAGCAAAGAATAACACCTTGAATCTCTCTCTGCTAAAATTATCCTTAAAATCTTTAGTAAATGAAGACTCTTGTATCACAGGAGAACTTTATTCTACTTGTCCTTCAACTATTTCATTTTCTGTTGGCACGGTTTGAAGTGTGAGAATAGTACCTGCAATAGTTAAACCTTTTCATGATCAGCATCTTTCTCTGAAGACTGTCCTCCTTGTTTCTGCTTCATTTGAGACACAGACTAGAAAGTGCCATATACATAAGCGCTCATTTTTTCTCACTCTTATTGTGAATTTAAGATTCTAACTATACTGGAGTGTTAACTTACTGCAGTGTGTGTTATCCAGTGTTTTGTCTGTCTCTCTAGAATATAGATGATGAACATGTTGGAGTAAGTTGCTTTGGAGTACTGATTTCCAAAGGGAGGGTTCATACATGGACAGATGAAGGCAGCTATATGAGTGGTTAGAGTGATTGTTGTCTCCCTGTCCTCAATGCATCATTGCACTGATCATAAGCTCTTATCAATGAAGATACTGGCAGAAGTCTAAAGAGGTTGCTTATATGTTCTGTAATGCACAGGAGCAACTGTTTGTTTCCTAGTGGACACACATCTGTGATAAAATCAGTTGAATCCAGTATCATTCCATATATATCTAAAAGTATAGTCTTAACTGTGTATTTCTGTTTCTCTCTTACCGATATCCATCAGGATGTCCATCAGGATCCTGTTTTCAGCCTGTTTTGAGCTAAGGAAATCAGGTGCTCTGAAAGTGGCTTTGTTTTCAGTCTCCAGAGATGGAATTTCTTTCTGAAGCTGGTTGTTCTTGCTGACCTGCTCTGTTTCTTTGCCTAATATTTTAGGAAGTAAGGAGGATGCCACTTTGATCTGTGACTCATGTCAATCACTAACTTAGGAACAGTGTGTGACTTTTATAGAAATGTATCTTGGGATAATTGTTCTGGCATAGCTCAGTGAAAAGCAGCTGAAGTTGATTTGAGGCTGTTTTCAACTGATGTAAATAAATTTAATTTTTGAAGACACTAGCTGCAGTAGACTGGTGCAGGAAGAACTGTGATTGATGGTAAGTTTCGTCTGTATGGTTTCTGTTTTGAGCAAACCCACGATTGAGTGAAACTGATTTTTGTTGTTAACTTATATAACTCAAGTCTTGGAGTTTCATCTTGTCAGTTGTTTTTCATCTACCTGTTCTTAAAATCTTCTAGTAGAGTACAATTTATTTAAATTTTAAAAGCCAAACAGACCCTCCTGAGGCACTGGTAATGTGTGCCATCAATTCCAATTCAGTACGGTTGTTTTCACTGTCAGGAATTGTAGAGACATCTTTGACACCAGTAGAGATGAGGCAACAAAAACACCGTAAGATAAACTATCTAAATTAGGAAACTTACATAAATTTTTTGTGTGAGGCAGTTTTGCTTTGGTGGAATAATGCATGTCACTGTTTTGTTCCGTACAGAGAGTGGTGATTACACAGATTACAGTGATGATGATTACCTGGAAACCAGGAGGAGAAGATCAAGACGGAATCAGAAGAGACAAGTTAATTATAAGGAAGATTCAGAAAGTGATGGCTCACAGAAAAGTGTCCGATATGGGAAGGAGTTGAGAAGAGTTCATAAACGCAGGCTCTCCACTTCAGATAGTGAAGGTAAAATAAACAGTCCAGCATTTCCAGGAGCTGGTGTACGTCAGCATTAGCACGAGGGGAAAGCTATGTAATTCTGAGATTTCAGAGCAGTGTCTTTCTAGAGTTCCTTGATGTTTCACAGAAACTCTTTCCTTCTGAAACAGCCCACTGGTACTTTATGATGCAGTGAGTTGCTTCTCAAATTCATCATTGCCCCTAATCCTGACTTCCAGGTCTGAATGTACTGCACCTGGCACAGAGTGTTGGGATTCCAAAGTTGGCACTAATGCAACTGTTTCACCACATTTCTGTTAAGAGGTCACAAAGCTGCATCCCACGAGCCTCTAAAGATTCTCCTTATGTAAGAGGAAGGGCATTGCCTCTGGTGCCCTGACTGTGTTTGTGCTGGTGGTTCCATCTCCTGTTTAAGGAGCTGTGCAAAGTGCAGAGGAAGCCTCGCTCAGTAATGTCAGGCACACTGTGAGTGATTGGTGTGCTTTGGGATGTATAATTAATTAGCTTTTACGAAACCAACCACTGACTTTGGCCGTTTTGGATTGTGGGTGCCCGGCTTATGAGACCTTAGGTCCGGCTTTCTGAATGCTGAGCGGTGCAGGTTGCAGTGGATACCAGTCTTCCTCAGAAAATGAGCCATCCTTGACAGTCCGAGTGTCTCAGTTTTGGAAGGGCTGTTCTGTGATTACAGAGTGGTGGAGTACCCTCTAGGTGAAGAGAAGCAAGTGTGTGATGCAAGTGCGTAGTATCTCAAAAACATGACCTTCAATACAGCCTGTTCTCAGGAATCAGCCCTCTGGTGGCTTTTTTCCCCCCAGCACTAGTGGCATTAAACGTTCTCTGATTGACGTTGTCTTTTCTTCATGAAATCCCATTTGCTCAGGTATTTTTGGTACTGGCTTTCCATGCATTAAAATCAGCACCATTTAGCACCTTTCCAGCACTCTCCCACAGTTCCCACAGTATATCATAAGACACATAATAGCGTTACCAGAATTGTAATTACTTTGAAAATAGAGGAACACTGACAGTCTCTTATCAAGTTGAATCTATATTAAATAATACCCTCTAAAATGAAAATTCACATGATTTCTAATGGAAATCACAAAGACACAACAAATTATGTTTCCCATTTGATTTTTCAGTTTCCATCTTTTCTCACCACAACTATCAAAGATCAGTATAAAGGCTGTCACTGTGTAGGCAGTATTCCAGTTTGCCAAAAAAAAAAGCTTCCCATTAAAGAGCAGCAAACTTTAGGTGACAAGCACCATTCCTTTACTTCAGGAGTTGTATATAATTTGGGGGTGGCAGGGGTATAGTACAGCTTTCTGTGTGTGTGGATATGCAAATTTTATGATAGAGCAGCCATTATTTGGGTTCTCAGTTTCTGTCAGGGTGCAAATAAAGCACGTGCAGTGAGATGAGGAATGCGGTTCTGTGTTATTCCCAGCATGGAGTTACCAGTTTTAGGGGAGAGCACATCTACTTCCAAAGCCTCTGGTACTCCTCAGATTGGAAACAGAATGTCCATAAATTGTTGATACTTGCTACACTAGATGTTTATTTAAAAAGTAAAAAGAATGCAAGCGTTTTGGCTTGGTTGGGGAACCTGTGGAAGGAGACAGAAATGTGTGTGCTGAGAGAGCCGTCTTGTTAATGAGTGTGAAAGATGAAAAATGAAGTGTAAATGGTGCCCTGAGATTTGTTAATGGCTCTAAGTCTGCTGCTTCTTCCAGAGAGCTACACATCTAAGAACTCCGAAGATGATGAATCCAGGAAGGAGTCAAAGCGATTGATTCGAAAACGTCGGCGAAGTACAGACGACTATTCTGAGGAAGAAGGAGAGGATGAGGAGGAAGAAGGGAAGCCTGTCCGCAAACGCCTGAATCGAATTGAGACCGACGAGGAAGATACCTGCGAAAACGCAAACGATGGCGCAGAAACCCCCGCTCCTGCAGATAAGCTCCCAGCAGCACAAGCCCCCCAAGACAACCCCAAGAAGCACTGCTACCAGATAGAGAGCGATGACGAAGATGACTTTGATAATGTAGGGAAAGTAGAGAGCCCTTTGGACTACAGCCTGGTGGACTTGCCTTCCACCAACGGACAGAGCCCAGGGAAAACCATTGAGAACTTGATTGGCAAGCCAAGCGAGAAGACCCAGGCTCCCAAGGACAGCACAGCCAGTGCCAGCCTGGCGCCCAACGGGACGGGGAGTGGGCAGGAGGCAGTAGGGCCGGAGGAAGATGAAGATGAACTTTTGAGAGTGACTGACCTTGTTGATTACGTCTGTAACAGTGAACAGTTATAAGACTTCCATTTTTGTGCTAATTTATTCCACGGTAGCTCATACCAGCGGGCCAGTTATTAAAAGCTGTTTTATTTTTCCTAGAAAATTCTCCACTACAGTATCACTTTCTAGAAGCAAGAATTTCACCAGTCCTGCAGTCTTTCTGTGAAGTGACCAGTTTTGAACTTTGAATTGCTGTAAATTCCCTCTCTTACCCCCCCTTCTCCTTCCAAGTCCATGGTCCTGGGTAATTTCAGTCACAAAAACCTTATAACAACAAGAGATTTGTATATTTTTGACTTTATATTTCCTGAGTGCATACAAATTTGTGGAAATGGGTGGCCTAAGAAAGCATTCCAAATCAGTCAGGGCCCAAACCGGAACTGGGGTGGGTTTGGCTCAAGGGGTGGGGGGATGGGAGGGGGGTGGTGCAGAAGCACTTGTGCTTTAGCTTTTTCATATGAGATATATATTATATTTAAATGTTCACAACTTAGATTACAACTTAACAGACAGTTAAAAGCAAAATTAATGTCTGTACTGTCGCATTTTGTGAGTTGTAGGTTAACATACCATAGCTCATTTTAGTAATCACCTTCATGGAAGCAGTTTGATTTTAATACTGGAGG
The DNA here is from genome assembly GCA_013400655.1 of Mystacornis crossleyi. NCBI lineage: Eukaryota > Metazoa > Chordata > Aves > Passeriformes > Timaliidae > Mystacornis > Mystacornis crossleyi. The sequence continues at coordinate 9,137 of VYZQ01046808.1, read as the reverse complement.
CAAACAGAATTATTAGAGGCCAAGAAGGTACCATAAACAAGAACTCTGCTATCCATTATGACTTGCAGACTTTCCTAATAAACATCCTTTAAAGTGTTTGTACAGTGAAGTGTACTGTAATGAAGTTTTTGACAGTCGAAACACTCTAGCCATGAATTTCTGAAGCGATCTCATGCACAGTTCATCAGATGGCCTTCAATGCACAGTGTCTAGTGGGAGGACGTATTGATGTCAAGTTAGTCTGTAAGCACTGCAAACTTTTACAGACAAAAGAACCCTGCGGTTGCTGCCTGGCCACGTGAGTTTCACCACCAGTTGGAGTATTCTGAACAAAATGTGTTTGTACAAACGACACTGACCACAGAATGACAGTGCATCAGAGGATGGAGGGATTTTCAAATAAACCATGACTGGTCCATTCATGCCCTTAATATCTACTTCAAATTGAAGTAAACAAATGGAACAGTTTTCCTTTTGGAGGTTTCCTGTTTGGGGTTTGTGTGTGTTTTTGTTTTGGTTTTACTTATCTGCCTGGATGTATTAGCAGGTTTTGAATGTAGTTGTTGGCCTTTGGCCATTAGAATTTTCTTAAAATACATTTTAATAACTGTCATGTGACCAGCTGATTTCAAGAAGGCAGAGTTTGAGAGAAAACCCTTGACTCCAAGACAGCTCATCAACTTTTGAGCAGGCATGAAGTGATATGTGCTTTTATTCAAGGGAAAAGAAAGACAGTGGAAGAATAAAAACCCCACCAAATCAACATGGGGCACATCAAGAGCATTCAGTATTCTCTTTACTCTGATTAAGATGCAGTCTGTAGCATTTGTACGTGTTATAGGACACAGACAGCTCAAACAGATCTGCCAAATGTTGAAATCCAAAAAGGTCACATCTGTTAATCCTTTTGCTCTGAGATTTGGATTTTTAACTGGTGTTTATGTCCATTGCCGGCAATGGATGCACCAAAACTGCTGCTGCCACTGAGGAGTGAGTTCTCCTTTCCTGCCCCACCTGATTCCCTTCCATTATATTGTATTTACTAGTCATTCATTAAGCACTTCTGTTTTCTTGTAATAAAACCAGCATTAGGCCTTTACTAAATACCTCTCTAGAAAACCTAGATCCAAAATTTACCTACCTTCTGGCCTTTAAAGTCTTGGTTTTGTTTCCCCACCTCTTTCTCCACAAGGTCTGTCAGAACCACTCCGTGACTCTCACTTGTTTGGTTCTAGCAGTGCACATATCGTGCTATAAAACTAGGATCAGAAAGATGCAAAAAGATGAAACTTGCTCATTATCTGCTGTGCTAAGCAAGCTTGGGATTAAAAACCACGAGAAATGACTCTCTACATGACAGTTTAATTTCATCAAAGATTAAATGTTTTCCTACCTTACTGATGTTAACAATTAACAGTTAAATTAAAACGGGGTAGTGATGAGCCACAGAAGCTTAGAATGAGTTCTTAAAAGCATATGTAGCGTTTTAAGCTACTCTAGTGATTTCTTTGCTTAGGTGATACATAAATGTAGTGCTTCTAAATTCTAATATACTTGTGTTTTAGAACAAGAACATAAGGCTTCCACTTGTCCATGGCAGTAGCTGCTGAGCTATTTTAATACTTGCAGTGCAAATTGATTCATGTGCAGCAACACTGGGAGTTGATGGTTCCTCATTTGTTTTGGCAGTGCCATATTTTTCTTTGCTGCCTGATGGAGCCTTTTAGTATCTGATTAAACATTCTTGCTTGTAGAGTCGACTTCAAATGCTAAATACTTAGTGGGCAGGTAACTGTGCATGTAAGAAAATACAAAAGAGTTAGAATTCTGGATATACCAATCAGGAAAAAAGTTTTAATACAGAGTTAGAGTGATGTAAAAGCAGGAAAGACCAGGAAGCAAAATAGGAGCATTGAAGCTTGCATCAGAAGCGTCATGTTTTAAAATGGCCAGTTGTTACCAAATTTTACTTTCTATAGGTCACTTCTCAAAAGCAACTTTTCTGTCTTCTAAGAAGTCACCCTTGGTACCTGAGGTGGCTTCATACCACAGGATCTAGAGTTCCTCTTCGATCAGTGGGGATGGAGCACACGGAAAAACGGCAAAAAGTGCTCTGGAAAGTATTACCATTTTAAAACTCGGTATTTTTCTCATTTTTAAGGCTTCCTGCTTGGTGGAAAATGTATAGTCTCCTATTTGGGAAGATGACATTTTCTGACAAGAGGCCAGCTGTCACAGAGGGTTCATGCTGTTACAGTACGTATATGTGATTCTAGAGTGAAAACGTCTTCCTGGTGTCCTTACAGTCTTGTGCCCTTCTGTGCTCAGTGTGAGATCAGAAGTTGGTTATCTTGGAATAATGATCTTCAGGTGTAGCTTTGGGCTTAAAGCTCAAACAGTATGGGGAACAGGGGAAACAAGCCAGGGATTGTTTTTAACGAGAACAAGCAGCTGCTGGCTGAACATACAAAGCCTTTATTCTGCAAACTCTTGTTTGCTCCACACAGGTTCTCACTAAAAGCTTTGTCCTTTTTTACCTGCAAGCTCTTCTGTGTAAAACTGACTGGGAGGAGAGCTGATTTCTATGTGTAGTCTACGTAGCACTGCTGGGAAAAAGAACATATAAATCAAGTAGAGTGGATTTTTTTGTGCCACCAAGATAAATGCTGGCTGTTTGCTTCCCTGTGTGGGGCTTCTGTGACTCAGCAACACAAAGCACACAAGCTGGGCCACTGCAGTAATGAACAGGATGTGTTAATCTAAGCAGAAGGGGGATAGAATTAACAACTGGGTTGGTTTCACCACAGTTGCTCTCTTCTGGTTGTTGAGTCTGATAAACCTGAGCATATTCTTGATATAAAATGGAAAATGACATCACATTTAACAACCCTTAGTTAGCAAGGCCAGTGCTGAACAATCAGCTCTTTGATACTTTCATTTTGTATATGTTGAATTACATTATAAAATCACTGCATCTTCCTGATTATTTTTTGAATGAAAAGATTGCTCTGGTCTAGCAGCACTTAGAGAAACAAGAGATGCTTTTTTCTAAAAAGCTCATTTTTGAAGTGTCACCTTCAAGATTTTGTTGTATTAAGTGTCTCGGTTACTCTCCATATTATGGGAGCTAACAACGTAGTTGGACTTGTTTTCTGTTCACTTCTGTTTTCTAATTGCTGTGTCTGAACTCTTGGTGAGAGACCTTACATTAAGAAGCGCAAGGGGCAAAAAAAGTATGTTCACAAAAGAAAAATTGTATGGTAGTGGTACACTTGTTCTGATTTCTCTTCACATCTGTTATTTGAACTACACTGGTATCGAGATGCTGCAACTGTTTTATAATTTTAATCCTTCACTGTCAGGGGGTCCATTTTATACCTTGGTTTTCAGGTGCTTCTAACATAGTTTTCAGTTTTCTTCAGTAGGAAGCTCTAGTCTAAACCTTCCAATAATGATTTCAAATCACATATTTTTATGAACTTCTTTTATGAAAAGTAAACAAGGAATTTTAATGGCACCCGCTTTTTTAAATTCACTTTGTACACAGCGGTTTAAATAAATCATGGCAGTAATGCTCACCCCCAGAACTGGTCTGACAAAGAGATTTGTATCATATAATTCAAAAAGGCTTTATATAGGCCTTGAAAATTGGGTTTGATACATGTGCGGTGACTACTATTCACAGACTTGTGATATGGTTCTGATGTGCAGTGTGCACCCTAGGTATGTATGTGCATTTGATGTATGCTTCTGATTTGGTGGGTATATAAAATCCTTAAATATATATAAATACATGTAGAAGATCAAGTATCTTCAAACGAAACAGTAACTTTGTGAAAAAATTTGTGTTGAATATGGTGTGGGAATCTCTAGAAATGACAGAGCAGAATTTTGCAATTCCTTAAGCGTTTAAAACTTCTGTAGAAGCATTTAGAATATTGTCTGAAGTAAGGATTTGCAAGATCAAGACCCCATTTCCTGGTCATTTCTTCCTCCTCCCCTTCCCTAACAGCGTAGGGACTATATCTCACTTAAAATGTTGGAAGGCAGAAAGTAAAAGAATCCAGCAGACATTATGCATTTGTTTGTTTGTTTGTTTGTTTGTTTTTTCTCTTTCTGGTATATCCTGATTTAAGAAAAATTCCATGACTTAATTTTTGATGCTTTACCCAGTCTGAGACCTAATGGAGAGCTCTGGCTTCAGAGATATTTATGAGTTGAAAATTATTTCTGGACACCCAAGAGTTGGGGTATTGAGGGTTACTAATCCCATTGGAAAGTCACATCACTTACCAAGCTCTTCTTTTAGATTAGGTGTAACTAACTGAGATAGTTCCAAACAACAAAAATGTGGGAATAATTGTCCCAACACTTCAGAGTAATTTAACTTACTTTGTATATTGCAAAAGATGTATATTGCTTAGTATAGCACGTAAAAAAGATATTGTATAGAGCTTCTGGGGGAAAGAATAAAACACTCTAAAGTAGGTAAGTTTTTATAGTTGAATCTGTGGTGTAAAGCCTCCCAATTCAACTGCAATTTAAAGCAAGTCTTACAACTTGGGTTTTTGACTATCATCTTGTAAATGCTGCGCCCCACACCTGAGCTGAGGAGCAGGAGAGGGGACGGCATTGCAGTTAGAGGGGCACACGTGCCTGCCGACAGATCTGCTGTTGCTTCATACAGCCCCAGAGGTTGCTGAGGAGAGCTGAGCGACGGCTCGGCTACGCTTGTTCCGCTGGTTTACTTCGTGCACTTTGCAGCACTTTGTGTATAGTCAGTCTCACTGGTTCCCCAGGTGCAGACCGAGTCACTCGCTCCTGCTGTTTGGATGCTTGTTCCAATAACAGGGGGAGATGGGGAATGGATGGAGGGAAGTGGAATGGAACGGTGTGTATGCAAACCCTTGCCATTTACAAGACAGGTCTTGGACAGGCCCAGAAACTACTTGTGACTTGCCCTTTAAAGGCTGGATTTCCAAAGGAAGGTCTCCATTTAGGAGAATCATCCCGATACCCTCCTTTTCTCATCCTGATTTTCAAAGTAACTGGAAAATGTACTTGATGTCTCCTTCCTTGAGGGAATAAATAATATTCCTCCATCAGTGCAATGTGGATGTGGAAAAGATTAGGATCAGTCGAGAGAATATGATGACGGTGTTTGTCTCTAGGGATGACAGTCAGAGTCCGCACAGTTTGCTTTCTTGTTTGTTCCTCTTACTGTGTCCCACACAACTGAACTTGGATCAGTCTGGCAGAACTTAAGTGATTCTACAGGCGTGAAGTCCTTCTGCAAAAACATATTATAGACCTCGTTACCAGTGCATCATTTGTTAGTTAGAACAGATAAAAGTTCTTAATAGATACTAATCTGCTACTCAAGGTAGTCATAGAAAAGGAAATCAAATCATAAAGCTGTAAGCCTTGTTTAGTTTTCCATTTTGTACTCATTATATGGACTCTAAAATCTTGTACAGTACCTTATTCCTATCCTATATTTGTTCAAAGGATGCTCCTCGCCCTAACTGGCATTAAACCACTGTGTTGCCAATGCAGTTGCTGGTTCCTGCCCGTGTTTCACAGCCCTCCTGCTGCAGCCAGGGGATGGATGTGACTGATCCAAAGGCATCACGTCACCGTTCCTGGGTGCAGGGCAGTTCTCATACAGGCATAGATCCTGTCCACGAGACAAACATCGGGGATTCTCAGTGTCCCAGGTGGATGCTTACCCTCCAGTATTCTTTTGAGAACTGGATCAAATCTGCCACATAGGTCTCTTAAAATTTCTTGCTTACATGAAATCCAGTTTTGTCTTGCTGCCGTGTGCTGTATGTTTGCAAAGACGCCTTGAGTTCCTTAAAAATGGTCTCCACAGCTGGCCTCATCTTTTATTTTCTTTCTCTAAAGAATTAACACTGTAAAGTTCCACAAGCTGTGTTCTTTACATAGAGTTTAATCCGTGCATTTTTTGAGTCCTGAACCTTGGTTTTTTCAGTCTCTCTTCAATCATGACTTGCTACAATATCAAAGGGAAAGGACCGATGGGACACACACTGTGTGTGTGGGAAGGGGGGGAGATACCTTGAAAAAACTGGAAGTGTTATTCTTGTTGCACATAAGTTGGGTGGTGCTTTCACTGTCTTTTCCCTCCCACTGGTAATACCACGTGCATGTAAAACATGCTGCGTTAAAACTTTTTTAAATGGAAGTCATGGTGGCATAGTGCTCAAAGGGTTAACTGCAGTTTATTAACAGCTAATGTTTTTAGATTTGCAGTACACAACTGTTTAAATACTGTATTCCTTGTAAATGAAGTAAGAAAAAATGTTAAGGCTGGTGCCAATATTTTTGTTAATGAATTGTTCAGCGTTGTCTCTCACTACAGTCTGGTCAGAACTCTTTGTGTATAAGCTGGGCCTGAAGCCATTTTATAGCTTGTAGGCCTAATTGTGTAACTTTTCTTTCATAATGGTTTTGTTATAATATCTACTGTCATTTCTTTCATATAAATATGACATGTAAATTGTCATAATAAAAAAAATTGAAATAACTTGATGTACAAAGTATAATGTGTATTGCAGATACAAGTGCTTTTTAATGGGCATTACATGTGCACATACGTTTTTTTAGTTTTAGAACAAGCACTGAGTAATGGCTGCTGTGTATTGTTCCAGCCTATGATGGTGCCACTGCCTGCCACAGGCAGGGGCAACTCCTGGTTTATGCTGGTTTTGTTACGGCAGCTCAACTGACAGAGTCTGTCTTTCTTTGAGCAGCTCTGGCTGATGGTGGGGAAGACCTGACGGATTTGTTTTTGCAGTCACGATTTTCTGTGTGCGTTCCATCTTCTATATAATGTTTATATCTCATCTCATAGTGATTTTGCAGTCATTTGACGAAAACCAGTGTGCCTGCAGCCAGTGGCACTGTACCCAGTTAGGCTGTTCCAGCAGACAGCCATGAGGTGTCCCCACGCTCCTCCTGACAGAGGAGCCAGGTTCATTTATTTACGCTGAGAGGTGTAAAACGTGGAAAAAATGGGGGAGAAAATGGGGGAAAAAATGGAAGTCTGCAGAGACACACTGAAGAAGCAGATGTTTTGACATGTGGCAATGGCAACGGATGTGGATGATATTTCGGGACTTTAACAGGAGAAAGTCAGGGAGAAAGAAACAAATCGAAGAACACAGTGGCTTCTCTGTGTGAATTGCTGAAGCCTGTCAATCTTTATTTTGAATGTGTCTGTGGTTGAAGTCAAGCTGCTGTGTGTTCCTGTAGTGATGAGAAATCGTTGTGAAATCCATCCTCTTGCTCCAAATCCACTGCCAAAACTTTACACTTCCATTTTTAACAGATTCTGGGTATCTAAGTCTGAACTGCCCGCCTTATGGAAGGCAGTGCTATAGAGAGAAGAAGCTCCCCTGGATGGTGAGTCCTGCCTTCTGTCCTAAGGTGACTCTTGAACCTGTGAAGGTACCTGCATCTCTCCATTGCATCTGAACAGGGCCCTGGTTGACTAAATCACTGCTGGACATCCAGCATTCAGACGTCAGTGTGGGGCTGGATCCTAACTCACTTCTTAAAGCTCTTACAGCTGAAGAAAAGAGTTTTCAGATAGTGCCATTCTGTTTCCTTCATAAACAGAGGAAATGTCTGCCTTCACCCTCTAAGCTTCTGTTAGGTGCAGCACTCAGTACTCTGGTGTGAAGTGTCTGGATTGTATATACAAGGACGATGTGGATTTCTCCTCCTCCTTTAATGCTTCATCCTCAAAACCAACTTCCTGCCTGAGCTTAAACCATCCTTTTTCCCATTTTCTTTTGGAAGAGTGGTATGCCACAGAACAAAGTCTCACATTTGCATGCAGGAAGAGAAATGAACTCTGTACTGCTCCAGTGCAGTGGCTCCAAGCTGCAGTAATTCTGTTCAAACCCCAGCCACTCAGAAATCTTAATTTATAATCCCCTAAAGTTGTTGTGTGATTTGGAGTTAACTACAAAGGTGGTGAGAACCCTCTGTGGCTGATATGACAGCCACATTAGGTAAGGGGGTGGACATGAACAGGAGCATTGCTTTATAACCACTAAGTGTAGTGAATGGTGTTTCCATGTACTTGGATCTCTTCCTACCAGCTGCCACAGTCTGATCTGTGTTTGTGCATGAACTGCAAATTTCTGTTTCCAGTTGACCACTTGTCTTGGTGTGGCAAATTTGAAGATGGTTGAGAAATTCCCCTTTCCTCATCTCCTGTTGTCTCTGTTGTTTTCTTCAAGCTATTCCAGCAGTGTTTAAATATCCCTTCATGGTGGATTTTGCTTTCATTTCGGTCCAGGTGATTATTTGTATGAGTAACAATTATTTGCGTCATCAGAATCCAAAATGGGTGGGCACGGCTGAGCAACTTTCCAAAGCATTGTCAACAGCCCAGCCTAAGAGAATGTTATGTTCTGCTCTTCGCTGTCCAAGACCGTAGCTAAGAAAGTCCAGAGAAGGGAAAGATGGAGACCTAATCTTGTTAATAATTGGTTCATGTTTGTGAGAACCTGCATTTGCACACAGGTAGGTAAATGACTCCTAAAAATAAATTTAAACTGATAAAAGGGAAGGTTAACACCTGTGACAAGCTAACAACTTGCATGGGCGCTTGGTATGTTGCTATGGATGGAGCATTTGTTATCCTGAAAAGTCAGGGAGACGGGATGTTTGCAGTGTTGTCTCACTGATGGTGTTACCAGGAGCATGCCCTGACAAGACATGTAGTTCACTGATGTGTCAGTAATCCCTGTTTCTCACTGCAGTAGCGAGAGAAATGGTGTAAATCCAGGGGAAGAAGCAGGGCCAGTTCTCATGAGGGGGTGGCAGCCTTCCCACCCCTGCAATGTGCTTGTCCTGAGACACCCTCAGCTCACCAGGTACTGCAATAGTGTCAGGCTCCTGACCCCAACTTCATCACTGCTGGGGGAAATCAGCTGGATACCCTTTAAGCAATTCAGGTATTTCTGATTTTCTTTTTCTTCTCTGTGTGTATTTATGAGACATTGGGTACTGGTAGGGAATCTGAACGTTTTGGGTTGGAAAGACATTAAAGACCTGTTCCAATCAATCTACTTCCAAAACCCCCGCTATGGGCAGGGACA
>VYZQ01046792.1:0-12787 GCA_013400655.1 Mystacornis crossleyi | reverse complement strand
AAGGTCATCCCACTAAGCCACAGTCACTTATCTGTGCTCCAGCTTCCCTCCTGAACCCTGTGCTCTGCATCCATCACTGTCCAGGGCTCCGAACAGGCCCTGAAGCCATTCCTCCCTCGGATCCTTTATTTAGACAGCAAACCTTGAGGGGAGCTCTGGAAGAAGCTCCTGGCTGCTGCAGATTGTGCAGGGTGCTGTAATTGTCCCTAGAAATGAGGTGGGGGGAAAAGAAACAAAAAAAGAGCTATAAGCTATCTTTAGGAAAGGAAAAGACACAGATGAGTGCAGCCTATGCTGAAACAGAATTGTTTTGGCCTGATAATACGAGAGTTTTCTGCCTAGCATGAAACTAGTCTCAGCACAGATGAGCCTGATCCAAGCAGCACAGGGATGTCTTCCACTCCTCCTCTCTCTGACCATCTCCTGTCCCTCCCAGCACATCCTCCTGAGCAGTGGGAAGCCGCTGGAGCTGGTTTGTCCTTGCTGTGGCCATTACCTGCACTTAGAACAGCCTGGGTTCAGCTGTGCCTCCCAGGCTGGATGCTGGAGGGAGGAGGCAGCAAGAGTGCAGGTTCCTATCGATTCTGTATTCTATTCTAGACTTCTTTTGGTGCTCAGAGTAATTTCCTGGCCCTACCAGCTCTCGGGGCAGCTTTATTCCTCATTATTCGTGTGCCCCCATTGCCGTTCTTCCTGGCAGCAGAGAGGAGGGGGAGAGCAAGTAGAAAGGAACAAGGAGGGACCGGGTGATCAGCTGAACCTTTAAGTGGATGCTCTTTCACTGCCTCCCACCAGCCATGCACAGCTGGCACGGCAGCCGGGGAGTGGAACCGCCAGGGCTCCCAGCACAAGCCCAGGACACCCACGTTTTACTTGCACATGTCGTTTGGGAGTCTCTCCCTCTCCGAAGAGGGCCCCAGCTGCTCTTAAAGCTGTGCTTTTGTTTGTAAAATCCTACTCGTGTTTTGTGCATAAAACTAAACCAACCCTCAAAATAACTTTGGTTATTCAGCCAAATTCTATTCACGTTGGAGTGCTGAAAGTGGGCGTCAGCTCGGTTCTGTGTGAGCACGCAACACATATAGACAGAGAGAGCTTCGGGGGGGGTGTGAGCGTATTTCCAAATGGAATAGAAACGAAAGTTCTTACTCATAAACATGGATCAGAGCACTAAATGTTTTCCCTGTGAAAAGTCAGTACTGGGCTTTATCGGGAAGCTTGCATACTTTCTGCTTGCCAAAGTAAAATGTCTTAGATTCATGAGACTGAGGAGTTATATTCTGGTACTTCATGACCAGGGCCACTTGGCCCAGAGCAATCAGCTTTTTCAGATGTCTCAGGGATCCTTTATCTTTCGGTGAACCAAGCCTCTGTGTCTGCAGGTCCCTGGTCCTGCTGCAGGTTCATCATCTGGGAATCACAGCCTTCCACATTCTCCCCCCAGCCCGTGTTGGCACAAGCATCCAGCAGAAAACATGCACACTGCATTCCTCCTCGGCTTCAGAGGCTTACTTGGTTAATGTATTCATTAGGGATGATGTTTAAGTCCCATCAAAGCTGTTCTGATAAAAACACTTAGCCACAGCTATCAGCAATCAGATAATCAGACTTTCTTCCAAATATGCAGAAAAGCTGGCATCTCGCAGGACACAGGAATTATCAAAGATGCTGGCTGGACAAAGATAAAATTTCCACTTGTTTCAAGTGGTTCTGAGCACCTAAAACCCTTTTTCAAATCGCAGTCGTGCTGTCTCATGCTCAGCCAGGAGTGCTGGGTGTCCTGTTGAATCTGCTGATTACCACGTCCCTAATGCAGTATGATCATTGCCCAGGCACAGCTGTGGATGCTCATTTCCAGCCAGAACAAGCATAAACTTTAATTTTCTTTAATCTCAAAGACTGAGAATTCTACAAGAGCAAGTGTGTGTGCGTGTCCCAGGGGTTTCCAGGCTGAACGGGGCTCTCCTGGCTGTAGCTGATCACTGCTGCACTTAGAGACTGCAGTCACACACTTCCCCCTGCCCTGTGCCCTCTGCTCTCTCCTGTCCCTAACCCTAACCCCGTCCCTCTTCTCCTGATGGTGAAGCTGAGACACTGCTCCGGTAAGGAGGGGCAATTCTGCTGCCTTCTCTCATCTTCCCTGCAGAAATGAAAAATAAGTGATAGACAATGCAAATGTGAAAAGTCCTGTTATGTAGAAGTAGTAACAAAAAGTTTTTGTGTAGTTGGTTAGGCCTTTATTAAGTTTTCTGGCAATTAATCATCCTGGAGAAGATATATTACAGCTTTCTGCAGATTCAAGGAGATTATTTTCTGTGGAGCCACTTTTATGCAAGCTTGAGTTAAAAATGAAAAAAACAAACAACCTGGTAGTTATTTGGAGGTATGGGAGAGAAACACAGTTCCCAAGGTCTTAGAAAAGGAGGCTGCTGTGAGAAGCCATCTGTTTTCTGTGTCCTCAGCAGGACCGTGCAGAAACGTCCCCTTTGGGCAGTGGAGTTATTAACAAATGTAAAGAAGCAGTAAGTGAGGTTTCAGCCTGGCTTCTTTCCTTTTATGGTAAAGCTGCCAACTTGCTGCTTCATTGTGATAAACCATCTGATTTTGTTTGTGATTAAGCAGAGCTAACTGGTCTATCAAGAACAGAGGGGCAAGAATTCTTACAGGCAATCTGGAGGTGTTTGGTGAAATCAGTAAGCAGATTCCGGACAGAAAAAAACAACCAGCTCTGCTGCATGTTTAGGAAAGCTGGTGAGGTTTCTAATGTAAGTGTAGCTCTCTATTAAAAATTGAGGAGAAAATTTCAGAAAAATCTTTAAACATCTGATATAGACATACAGGAGGTGGATGATACTCTTCCAGATAGTGTCAAATTTTCTTAAAAGGCATTAGCCAGAAAGATATTAGAATCTAGAAGACATATTTTGTTGCTTTTTAAGCCCCAGGAATCACATTTAAGGAGTTTTGTTTCTACAACTCTCACTTCTGATAGATCTAACCACATAAAGTTGCAGACTCACAAAACAGGGCACAGTCTTTTCTACACGGACTAAAACATTCCAGAACAGAAATGGGATTAATCAGTGCTCTTACATACCCCCAAGCTGCCCCTTCACAGGCACTCACAGAAACCCCCATGGCGGGCCAGTCTGTGAGACACCTTCAGGGGGTTCCTCTACTGAGGGGCAAAAGAAGGGCAGCAATGGGCAGCAAAGAGTAGTGAGATAATACTTGGCTTGAAGGAGACCAGCTTTTTCTAATGTTCCCTGAGCTCAGAAATTCCACTGGCAACTCAGTATCAGGAGTCACTTTTATTTTCTTTATGGTATTTATGGGTTAGTGATGCAATATCAATATATGCCCATGGTTTCTATTTACACAACAATGTATTTTTAGCAAAAGTTCTTCCATGCTCTCACTTTTTTAACTTAAAAGAAAGCCTAGCTGATATCCTGCAGTGGGGAACAAACATGGCTCACAGCTCCTTTCCTCCCAAATGTTTATGTGGAAGAGTCCTGCTGTGCTGATTGCTGAAAAATACCTCCAACAGAAATGTAATGAGTCATTTTGTACCAATTAACGAAAGAAAGCAGTTTAGAGGCACCATTTGTTGTGTGGTGATCAATAAAGCAGTTCCTGTTATGGCTTCTGAGGAACTGGCTGTAAAACAGTTGTTTACTATCAATCCAAGCCATGGCAGACTCCTCTGATGCTTCTCCCAGACTGGCTGTGGGCCAGGCAGCAGTTACAGAGCTTAATAAACAGGTTTTTATAGGTTTATCTGCTGGTATTTGTGACATACAGGGTCGGGAATAGGGGCGAACAACCAGACAGGTGTTCTGCAAGTCACCCCAGACCCGAGCCAAAGGAGCTCCTGTCTGAACCTCTGAGCAAAGGCTGATGCTGGCTCTGCTTGGGATAAATAAATAATGACGGACCATGCAGAAGCACTGGCTTCTGCCTAATTACCTGCCTCAAGTCTCAGACTGGAAAACGAAGCACACATTTCAAACATGTGTTTGACCTGCCTGGAAATTTACTTTCCTAAGTCAGAAGTTTTTTTTACCGTCTCTGAAGGCAAACTGACAGTCTCAGTCAAAGAAGGGCAAAGTGCCCTGCTGGGGCTGGTTGCTCCAAGCCTTGCTCAAGGCTGCTTCCCAGTGGCTCCAGGGCTGGAAATACCACACCCCTCTGAGAAACTTGCCCTCATGTTTGACAAGTGAAGAAAATGGTTGTACTTTAGGATGGATCACAGCAAACACGCTCATCATGGCTCTTGGCAGAATGATCTGTGTAAAAGTTCTGAAGGTAGCGAGAAACTGCAGCTCTGGGTGAATAAGCAGGGAGGATTGCTCCAAGAACAGGCTATGGAGATGGGATGCAATCCTAAACCTTCCTGCAGCCTTACAGAGCACTGCACTCTGGGGTGCTGAAAACTCTTACGTGCCTCACATAGTAGAAATGGAAACTTTGGTCCTCCTTTATATAAATCTTGATCCAAAATGTGTTTGATGGCCTGTTCATAGTAAAAAACATGAAGAATACTTACATACTTGCTGATATGATCTTGTAAAATCTACAGAGTATCTTGTTTTATCTTATGCTTTGGAAGATCTCCCAGAGAAATTATTTGTCCTCTGACAAAAGGTGTCTCTCAGTCTGAAATGAAATACAGACTACGTTATTCAGGTATTTGAACTGCTTTGCTTTCAAAAGTCAAAGCCCTGCATGAGCAGCTTAAAACATTTTAGTTGTTGATGCCTTATCTGTCCAGACTTGGTTTCAAGTGGGCTGCTAGCCATAGTTCATAAGCATAGTAAAAACTTGAGTTTCAGGTTTGAAGTTGTTATAATCTTCTTAGAGAGAGCCTGATCTTTTTGCTGTCCTCATTACAGTTCATCTCTAATGGAATTTACAAAAAATATGTTTGACCTCTTAACCTTTTGTTCATTTTTTGTACAAAATATTTCCATTAGAGATGGGTATTTAAATGCAAGGGCAAATTAAATAAGATGTGAACCCAGTACTTTTGACTAATCATGGTCGGCCAGATTTTAGAAGATCTAGGCTGTTCAATGTAAATCCTTATAAATATAAGTGCTTCTGTCAGAAAAGCCATTTTCCCTAATTAATGGATTTTTTTTCTTTATTCACAGATCGAGAAGACCAGTCTATCCTGTGCACGTAAGTAAAACCATCTATTTCAGTATATCTCAATGGCACAATGTCTGTCTTTATTCAAAATTGATTCAAATTCTGATGGAATGGACACGTTCTCCTCACCTTCAGTGAGCTTGAACTCCAGTACCAAACCTACTTCAGCAGACAGACCTGTTCATAAGATAAAGAGCAGGTATCAGTGTCATGGGAAGTCTTTAATGCAGTGTGCAGAAGCAAAGAGTTAAGGACGAAAGAACAGAACTAAATGTTAAGTAACAAGCATTACAGTATGATGGGATAATTACTAGTAAAATGATGCCATATATGGTAATACTCACAGAGATTCAGGGAAAAGCCAACTGATGGGCACTGTTGCCCTGAGAGAAAGGAAATGCAATGATGATGTGATGAACTACAAATAACCCTTAATAAAATTGAATAGTTCAAAGCCCAGGGTTTGTTTGAAGAAAGTTGTTTTGGTTGTTTTTTTTTTTATCCAAAGAAACAAAGCTGTAAGGTAGATTTATTTGAAAAGTTTGTATGCATATGTCTTCAAATTGGTGTGCTTGGTTTGGAATTGTTCCCAGGACACTTAATTTTTATCAATAAAACATAGAAATGTTTTAGTACTGAAGCACAGGCAGAGATGAATCCAATCTCTGAACTGTGCAAATTAACCCAGGTCTTGTGAAAAGCAATCTATTAATCTCAATTATTTGTAGTTCAAACTCTATAAAAGCCAGAAGAAACAGTTCTTATCATGTCGTACCTCAGGCAGGAATTGTTTCTGGTTTCCTAAGGTTTACATCAATGTCATTCTGCATTGGAAGTTCCGTCCAGCACTTCTCCATATTTTCATGTCCATTTATCACTGGTCCTTTGGTAGGGAAAATTAACTCCTGCATTTCCTAATTAGGAAAAGAAGCAGAACTGCAGTGGATCCAGCTAAACAGTATCAGACTCAAAAGAGCTGATAATATCTCTGGGATTTTTGAATGTATTGTTCTTTTATTTTTAAAAATCAATTTTAGTTTAGATCCAAAGAAAAAGAGGTCCAGCTTAGGCTGTTGCTCTCTTCGCAGCACTATCTCGGTTGAAAGCACTCATTTGTTACATCCACACCCACTTTACCACCCTGACTGCTGAGCAGGACCGTATAAAAACATTTTTGTCCATAGAATCATCAGAGCCAGAGATATCTGAAAGACATAAAATGATGTAATGTAACCATTAGAGAGGAAAATTGGCTGGAAATTTCTATTGAGAAAACACTGTGTCAATCTGTACTTTGAAAACCACTCTTTTTTTTTTAAGAGAGGGCTTAAGAGTTGTAAATAAACTTAACCTGGAGGTCTTCCAAGAGATAAAAAGTTACCACTGCCTTCCTGCTTCCCAAGGGACTCTGACTGCAGGGAGCAGAAGTGGGATGCCAGTTCTGCTGGCCAGAGGTGTCCCCGTGATGTTCCTCATGACCCAGGGAGCAGGGGCACCTCGGGCAGCTCCCTTCCTGGTCCCACTGAATTCACTGAACACGAAGTTCAGATGAGGCAGGATCAAGCTGTTAGTCTACTTTAATGCCAGAGTTTCAGAAGAGAAAACCATTGTATTACTGCTGATGTTTTCTTTTACTGCTGTACCACACCATAGTTAATGCTGTGTTTTTTTAATCTTAAAATATAAGCAGACTCCCTGCCAGCTCCACTTCTCATAAGTGTTCAGATGCGGCCAAAGCGAGACGAACTGCTGTTCAAAAATGCATCATGTTTTAGAATTCCCTTAAATGGCCCAATGTCCACTCAAAATACTACCAGGCCAGAGATACGGCTCTGACAGTGCATTCTTTGCAGGCTGAGGTCAGGTGGATTTGGGAGATGGTGTTCTGGGGTAAAGAAGAACTGACTGCTTTCCCCGCCTGTTTTGATACACTACGTACACCTACATGGCACAAGGAGTCCTCTGGTTACCTACCTTCTTTTGTGTTATTTTCTTTCCCCTCAGAGGTGAATCTGGTGCTGGCAAGACAGAAAATACCAAAAAGGTCATTCAGTACCTGGCTTTTGTTGCTTCCTCACATAAGGGCAAAAAGGACACCAGCGTCACTGTAAGTGAGCTCTTCATCCCCAACTCTCCCTCAGGCCCCTGAGGGCTGTGCTGAGGTGGCTCTGCACGTCAGGGACTGTGGCTCGTCAAACAGTCCACGTGTTAAAACTACACCACCACGTCACAGCTCTCTGTTCATGGGGAAAAAAATTGTGTTTGACACCATCAGGCATCAAATCAGAACGTACTTAGGGAGAACAGAAATATTCATAGCTTTCCATATGCATAGCACCTATTTCTATCCCAGCATGAAGGCCTCGAAGTCTGCAGGGGCTCGAGCCCTTGTTTTACCCCTGGCCTCTGGCAACTCAGAAGTTTGGGAAAGTCTGTAACTAACACGTTGTCCAAATGCATCACAAAAATGTATACCGGCATTTAAACTTCCAAAGTTTTGATTGGATTCATTAGTAAGTTTTCTTACCAACTAGCAAAGAGTCCTGGTATAAAACTTGTTTTTTCTTTCTACTGCTCTGTCAGAGGTAACAGTTTTGAAAGGCACAATTTTTTATAAGTACTTTGTGACTTCAAAATTTGTAATAGTCTTGCCTGAGAGACTAAAGTTCGTTTTCTTACTTTGAACCATATTCCTGCCCAGTTCCTGGAGATCATTACCGTGGCTGAGGCTCTCAGCTGTCTTTGCTCTTCTCAGCGATACAGCTCCAGGTCCTACGTCATTTCCAGCCTTTCAAATGTTACTCAAAACTCCTGCAAAAAAATGAAGCAATTCACTTTTACAAAAAAATACAGGCTTAATTCAGGAAGACATTTCCTTGTGTCTCAAATACAAGGCTGGGTCCAAGATAAGTAATTAGTAGGGAGGAGGAAAATAAAGTAAAACTCTCATGACCGCCCCTGTGCCAGGTCTCACGGCTGCCCCTGCCCCGTGTCAGCAGAGCCCGGGGCGTGCAGCCCTCCCTCTTTCACCACAAGGAACTGGGCTTTTATGCACAGGGGATTCTGATTTGGGGCAGGGGAAGGAGTAGATGTCCTTTCCAGTCGTATTTTCTAGAAATCTGTGATTAAATTTAGTGGAAACAGTCCAAGATTAATGTTTAATGTTTATGCAAAAAAAGTTATTTCTTCCTACTGAGATCCTGCTCAGGGTCTGGGGGAAATGAACTCGGGGTGCCAAGGCCATCCCTAACTGCAGTTGCCGCTGACTCCTCTGGGGAATTATGTGAGTGTCAGGATCAAATTTGCCCTGAGACAGACCTGAAGGCAAATATCCATCAGAGAGGAGATGAGAGAAAATCTAATTTGTTCTGTGCCATGCTGACAAATAGTAATTCAGTGATTAGGACTCCTGACACTGCAATTTCAGTCATTAAAATACAACGAATAACAAAATGCACCAGAGAAGAACAAGGGATTTATCATAAAAATATTTGCCCTTGTCTGGTCCTGAGAGACTAACCTGGGACTGGATGCAAATCCCATCCCTTTGCTTCAGGTTTTTTTTCTTCTCTTCAGTTAAAATGCTGTATGTACGTTAATGGTATTTGTACCCTGGGTGTGTCTGCAGTAGATTGTTTGTATCTGTATTCCTGGTTTATTTGCATGGAAACTGTGTACTGGTTATTTTAATACAGGAAAAACAATAAAAATGTCTGTCTAATGGAAATTATACTGACACTTGTTTTATACCATGTTATTCGATACAGCAAGGTCCATCTTTTGCCTACGTGAGTAACTTAGACTGTTTGGTGTGTGTTTAAGGCACTGAGTGTAGATCTGCATGCTATTGTTGCACCCCAAAAATTTAAGAGATATTTTGTTGAAATATGTTGTATGATATGATAAAAAGCAACAATAGCACCAAACGCTCTCACAAATCAACCCTAACTGTGTCAGGCTCCATGGTAAAGAATGAGGTCTGACACAGGCTGGGGCATCTTTCAAACGTCACCCTCTTCTATATCTCTCTGTGTGTTCCAATTGCCATAGTTTGAATTAAATTTCCCACGATCCTGGAAGAGCCACTCAGCCTGAAATTAAACAGTGTGGTTTCTGAATGAAATACCCAAATGCTTTCTGTGCTTCAGGTTGAACTTTTTAGGACTGTTGTGAAATAATTCCTAAACCTCACGGTGTTTGATTTGCTTGGCTGCATGCTTTCCATTTGTTCCTGCTTGGAGTTTTCCATTTCCGTGTAGCTGTGGAGAAGTGTTCACCAGCACAAGAGCCAGCATGTCCTCAGCTTGCTGCTGTGACGTGTGACCGAGCGATTGCCCCTGCAGCCCCTGTCTGCAGGGCTGTTCCGTGCCCCCCTCTCTGTGTGCCACACCACATAGCGATGCTTCGGGAATCCAGGCAGGTTTGCTGGCATAATCTGGGTGTTTCTGTGCCAGGCAAATGGGATTTCTTTTCTTTCATGCAGTCTTTTTTGCCCCATTCTGCCTGATGCCTCTCAGACTTCAGCTATGCCAGTGTTGCCCCTTAGTTAATTTAGTACGTTTTTTGATAGTGTCTCTGCAGAAAAAAAATTAATTCATGGTAGGCATAGGCACCTCTGTGGAGTTTGGGGCACTTGCAGCTGCACACCGTGCTGGCCACGTGGAGCCACAGTTGATGCCCAGGTTTGTGGCCATGAGGAGCCACAGTTTGATGCCCAGGTTTGTGGCCATGGGGAGCCACAGTTTGATGCCCAGGTTTGTGGCCATGGGGAGCCACAGTTTGATGCCCAGGTTTGTGGCCGTGTGGAGCCACAGTTTGATGCCCAGGTTTGTGGCTGTGTGGAGCCACAGTTTGATGCCCAGGTTTGTGGCAGAGCTCAGCTCTCGGTGGCCGCAGGCCGTGTCTGTCTCACTTTAACAGACAAGTTCTGTTTTAGACCCTCTGTTTTCACCCTCTGCTTATGCTGGGGTTTGTCTGCGGAGTGTAACTGGACAGAGCTGCTCCGTACAGAAACTCTGCAGGGACTTTCAGGAATTCATGGCTTGTTCTAGGATTTCTGTATGAACTTGTTTGGAAATTTTCCTTCCCTCTTCCTCCCACTCTTGGGTAGTAAGCTTTTTAATGATATTGTTGAGGGAGCTCTCATCATTGCCACAGGAGTTACAAGACATTCAGGGGTGACATTTAGAAAAAGGTTTCCAGATTTGCACACTAATTGGGAAGTGCTTTCATTTTCCAAATTATTTCCTAGATTCAAACAAAATATTGCCTAATTTCTAATTAAAATGATTTCAATTATATCCTATTATCTATGAAGGACTTTTTCCTTTTCAGGGTGAGTTTTTTGAAATAATGCATATTACCACAGAGTAGTATTCAAAGAATAATGTGGCAAAGTAAATGTGAATGTAAATGATCTCATAGGACAAAGTTGAATGAAAAGTTCTGAAAAGCTGTATACATATGCAAAGTATTTTTTCAACTTCATTGATTTCCTTAGAAATAGGATTAGGTAAATATATAGAATTAAATGCATGCTTGTTTCATTGCATGATTTGTTTCCTTAGAAATTACCAATCACAATTAACAATATAATATGACGTTTGTGTGTTTGCATGAGAATTCATTACCCTAGTTTGAAATAAACCAATGCAATTCCATATTTAACCTAAGTAGCCTTGCATGGATCATTATTAATAGACGATGAAATCTGCTTTGTAGCTTTGTGCTGCATTACATTAAAATTATTCTCAGCAAGTTATTCTAATTACATTGTCATTTGCTAGCAGAGGGTCTCAATAAACTAACTTGGAAAAGACATGCTAGAGGTTCCTTTAGGAATATCCCTTTTAAAAATTATATTAAGCTGGGAAAAAAAATTGACATTGTATGACCCTTTTTTTAAAGGAAGGCCAGTCATGATGCAAAACAGATTAATAGAGTTTGATCTGTCACAGGCAACAGGAAAAGGGTCATGTATACAGGGCAGCAATCAATTGCACAAACAGATAAACACAAAGCTTAATCGAGAATGGAAACAGATCCACGTGAAATGCAGTATTCAGCAAAAAAAAAAAATTGGAGACTTAAATTAGATTTCACCTTTCTCTCCCATGTACAAGCGTTGGTTTCAAGTACATAATTATGAAGTTTAGAGTTAACTGCTTCTGAATGAATTTTAGGGTGAGCTGGAAAAACAGCTTCTGCAGGCAAACCCTATTCTTGAAGCTTTTGGAAATGCCAAAACTGTGAAGAATGACAACTCCTCCAGATTCGTAAGTAGGAGAAATCCAGTTCGGTCTGGGGTGGGGGAGAGGTAAAACGCCTTTTAAAAGCCAATGTACAGACAGTGGCCCCCAGCAGTGAGTCTCTCTAAAGACAGCCTTAAAATTGATCCCTTAAGAACAGTTTGGAATTCCCCTCGGAAAGAGGATTTGGCTTGATTTGATAGAAGATTAGGGATCAGGCTCAGACTTGACGGTAACATTGTCTCTCACATTTCAGCAGTCTATGGGAAACCTTTTAGAGTCACCTCCTGCTCCAGCACACATCCACCTTCAGAACATCTGCAAACCAAGTCTGTACTTCCATTTCTTTGCACCACTGCTGAGTGTATATCTCATAAGGTGTGACTGCTATGTCATGGCTAAGATAGTAAACAAAAAATGGAGAGAAAATGGAGAAAAAAGGAAAACCAGTTATACAGATTTGAGTTAGAATGTTGTGAGCTGGGAGCTGTCACTTCTTTCTGCGTGTGCTGGCAGATGCCTCCTTTCCCTGCAGACCCTCCTCTCCCACCTCTGCTCTCTCCTTGCAAATTTTAGGGATCCATGCGGGTCAGCCTCAGCAGAGAGAGTTACACAGAACCAACGCTGTTCCCTCCCTGACCTTGTGGAAATCAAAGTAGAACAAAGATGTTGTCCTACCCCTGCTTCCAAAGCCTAGTCCAGCAGGGAGAACTCCTTTCCCTCTAAGCACCTGAACAAAATGAGGGGGAAATCTGTACGAGGGAGTATCAGAGAAGTTCACCTCCTTTCCAGCTGTTCCTCGGATGGTCCCAGCAGGAGGGAGTCAAGCCTGTTATTCTTGGGAGGATGATGTACACACCGTGTGAAACAGGCTAAACGCTGGGTAATGCTGGAAAACTTGGCATAACCTGAAAGAACAGCCCAATTTAGATCTTCTTTTCATTCACAGGGCAAATTCATCCGCATCAACTTCGATGTGACGGGCTACATTGTCGGAGCAAACATAGAGACTTGTATCCTTTCCGGCCAGCTGCACTCGGCCGAGAGGAAGTGAGATAAAGAAGCTCCTTGCATGTCTGAGAAAGGCAAATATTGCGGAGGCTGCTGTAAACAAAGGGAGGGAGGGAGGTGGCTCCGTTTGTGCTGATAGCTCCGTTTGCAGGGCTGTTTTCTCGGCTATTCCCAAACGCAGCTTCAGAAACTGGGCAAGCCCTAACTGAGGCAGTGGCAAGGGACGTTTTCTCTACAGAGAACTTGTCTTGCCTGGGTGCTAAATACTGACTGCTGAGTCAAATCACACACCCAGAGCAGTGTGGCAAGAACCGTGATGGATTTTTCCAGGGAAAATGGACAGAGAAATTGAGCTCAGTCTGCCCTTGCCTGCA